>JANIJG010020693.1:9707-43504 GCA_024611175.1 Megaceryle torquata
CCGATCAAAAATTTTTTTTTTTTTTTTTTTCTTCCTTAGTATTTTTACGGGGTTTTTTTTTTTTTTTTTTTTTTTTTTTTTTTTTTTTTTTTTTAATGTTGTGTAAAAAAATTAACATTTTTTCTCCTGAAGTATTACTGAAAGTATTAAAAAAATGGTTTTGTGTTCTTTCCTTATCTGGCATGTTTGATAAAGACTGCTTTTTAAGACTTGCTGATCAAGATACCATCCTTTTCTGTGGGTTTTGTTTTGGTTTTGTTGGGTTGCTTTTCTAGATGAGGTTCCTGTTTTGGTGGTTTCTCTTTTGTGTTTAGTAGTGTCCAAAGCCTATCTCAGATAAACCAGGTGCAGTGCCTTCCTTCAGTTGAGAAGACTACACGTGTATTATACTTTACATTCTAGTGAGCCAAATGTGCCCATACAATACTTACTTGTAAAAACTTGACTGCAGATACTGGTATTGAAGTAGACTGGTCAATGCAAAAGGGAATTTTGCCTGATGATAACTTGAGAACAAAAAACAGTGACAAGGATTTAATCTTGAGTTTTGAAGCAAACTTTGAAAGAATGCTAGTGGGTTTTGTTCTATGTTGCTGACTTAAGCATTCTCATTAAGGCTGATTTTTCATTGATACCATTGACAAAAATGAGAGGGGAAGCAGAAAAGCCAAAGGGACTGTCATCCTTCAGCACTAGCCATTGTGAAGGATGCATTGGGAGTCTGTGAACGCCCAGCATCTGTACAAATGAGTAATTTTGCTTATGTAGCTGGCATCCTGTGTTGACTTATTTATAGGGAGTGATAACAAAAGAGTAATGGCATTGATTATGGATGAAGCTGTTATTTAGTGTCTTGGGTGGGAGTATAATTATTCTTGAAATATAAACTTCCCTGGATTTTTTCTAAATTATGCTCTTGAATTAATTGAAAACATCATATTTCTATATTCTAAAAACCTTAAGTGTTTATGATGTATTTTTCTAACAGTTCATGGTTAAAAATGGTGTGTATGTGCTTCAGTGAAATGTGAGTATCAAGATCTGGATGGATGACTTAGTTTATTACAGAACTAAGATCATTAGTTTTTTGTTCTGGGATATATGAGCTGTAGTGTCATGTCAATTAATGTATGAAAAGTTGGACTGATGGGAATGTGCATAGTGACTAGAAACAATAAAAATATAATTGAGACAGGCAAGTGGATGGTTTTAGGGGGGTATATCCTAGCTCACCAGACTGTTATGGTGCACATTATTAGAGAGCATTGCCTTCTGTAGGCTTCCAGAATGGCTCAGTAGCAAACACATTATCACATTTATGATGTTTCCTGAAGTTGGAAAGCAACATATTGCTGTATTCCAAATAATAATGAATAATAGGTTACATAAGTTAAAGTGTTCTTTGGCATTTTTTTTTCCTAAAATACCATTTTGTGATTATATGTTTATAAAGAGCAGACAAGAACACTTACTATATGGAACCGTTGCGAAAAATAAATGTCTGCTTCTACCTCCATTGAAACTCAGACTGAACTCTAGTTTTTTGCATCTTGGAAGGGACTGGGTTTTGTTGTTGTTTGGTTTGTTTGTTTGTTTTTGTTTTCTTTACAAATAAGAAAATAAACAACAAACAAAAAAACCCCAACTTCGAAAATCTGTATTGGTTTAGAGCTCAGTTTTGCAGTTCATAGAATCTACTGAAATCAGAGATGGTTCTTTAACCCTATCACAGATGAAGCCAGGATGTCTGCATCATCAAAGAGACGAAAAATGAAATGTGAGTGAGCACAGAAGTCAGTAAATATAAGAGTAATTGGCGTGGGCATGCTGAGAGGGTAAGGAAGGATACATTGCTGTCACTTTTTTTTCAGCTATCATCTTTGAAGCCAGCTACTGGACTGTACAAGTAACCTCTCCAGCCCAAGCTGAAAGAGGTCGGAGGGTTATATAAACACACAGCTTTATATAAACCTTTTAGAGACACTTATCCAGAGCATTTTTCATGATGACAGGACAGATGTGCTTCTTGTAGAGGATGAACTAGATGATCTGAACATGTCTTTACTTCTGAAGGTATTTTACAGCTTGACCTTGGTTGTGAGCTGAAGTTACTGATCTACTTTGAGGGCTTCCTCTCGCTTCCAAGTACAGTCAGCTGGTTAGAAAAAAACCCAGTCTTGATTAAATATATCATTAAATTCTGAGTTTTTGAAATGCTGAATTACTGGAAACATGAGGCAGTTAAGACAGCAATGGACTGGACTCAGGCTGTCAGGTTATTATATCCTTTTAACTATTGGAGATGAACCTTAAAACTAATTAGATAGGCTATAATACTTCCATTACAAAGCTGTTCCAGAACCTTGTTTGTGTGGTAGTCATAGATGGTCTACTGTTTTCTGAAGTAAGTGATCTTATAACCATTATTGTCAATATTAAACTTTAGCTTACATGACTCCTGTCTTTCTAAGGTTTGTTGATGCAAAATGATTTTTAACCCTCAGAGCTTTTGTTTTGTTAGGTACATCATACAAGGCAAGGTCTTTTTTTTTTTCCCTTGCAAAATTAAGAATTGGATCTGCATCTGTCTAGGCAAGGAAATTAGTCTAAGGTGAATCATAGTGATATTAGAGCAGGAACTAGAACAAGCTGAATGAGATATTCTAGGAACTACTTTGTGGGTAGTTAGTAAAGGCTCTTGTATCATCTACTCAACCTTGTTCCTTTCTTGTGTTTGGAATGGACAGAAGATGGTGAGTCTTTCCATTACATGGATGTCAGTAACTATATATGAAACCTCCTGGTACAGTGTGTTTCCCTTTCCTTCCTGCTTATTCTTTGGAGATCAATTGTTCTGTTAGCCTTAGTGCAAGGAATCTAAAAATCACTGTTGAAATATATGATACCAGGTAGCGGAATTTGGAGTTGGGTGGGCTTCACTTTCTTTTTCAAATTTTAGTATAGGAATTTTTTTACATTGATTATACTGAGAAAAGCGAGGGGGAGGAGAAGTTGAAAACTCAAGGGGACAGGAGTTAAGCAAATGTCAAACTTCCAAGTTTTTGTGCATGAACATACAGCATAATTGGTCTTTTAGTTATAGGACTACAGCTGTGGTATTTTGGAGGAAAGAAGTTAGTCTTTTTTTCCTCTTTTCTCAAATGGCAGTGGTTTGCAGAATGGACAGAATATGCTAGATTTTATTTTCCTTTGATATTAGAGGACTACTGAGTTAGTGCCTTTTTTTTTTTTCGTTGAGCAGTTGTAAGTTTATGCTTGTAACTTTGTATCACATCTTGAGATGGCATAAAATAGATCTTCAGAAGCATAAGAGGGTAGCTGACACTACTTAATCAAATTACCAAAGCTGGTATTTGATGGATCGCATCCTCTCATGGCTTTCGGGTATCTAATTTTTTTGTCTGCTTCTAGACATTATCTTCAGGTTGTTGGAGAATTGGTTCCTCATAGCTTTGGAGAGCACAGGGGATCTGGGGTATGCTAGTCACAGGTGTAGCATTGAAGGTGTGGTGTACATCATCAGCAGGTGTTGGCCAGCTTCCCAGAGCCATGTTTTAGAGTTGGCTTCACCTTTTCTGCTACATCAAGTTAGCTAACTTGCCTGCCTTTGCATACAAGAGCTGTGTAAAGAGATGGGTATGTTTGAGCAGAAGGAGTAGGCAAATTGCCTAAAGAAATCTGGTAAAGGAGGAAGAAGATTCCGGCAGCAGGTGGGAGCTTAGGCTACCTGGAAATACTTACTAAGGAAAAGGCTTTTTCCCTTCCTGTCTTGGCGTGATAAAAATATGCAGTGGTTTATACTATCCCTGTCCACATCCTCTGTCCCTCCCATTTTAAGTGTGCATTTAGGAAAATGGATCTATTCCCAGGCCCCTGCCCTCCTGGTTTGAGGGCTAGAGGAGATAATGGGCTTAGCAGACAGGCAGGCCCTCAGTCCTGCAGCTGTATTTGAGCTGTCTGTTTGCAATTGTTTGCCGCTAACAGTATCTCAATTAGCACTTGAAGATGGCCTAAAATCATAGCTTCCATACTTAATTAAAATTGATTACTGATTCAAGAGCTAGTTAATAAAAGAGGAAGAAAAATATCAGCTAGAAGGCTTGGCTGAACTGCACAGCTTTCATACAGATAGCTTTTGCTCAGGATAGTTACTCCTTAAGGTAGGACTTGAGTATTTTATTTCTCTTTTCAACTGTCTTGAACCTTTAAAGTTAGCCTGAAAGAATATGTTATTTTTCTTGTAGAACTTGCAATCTCCTGTACTAAACAAACGTATTGAACTCGAGGCCACTTCACATTGTGAGCTTCTTGAATTATCAGCATAGCAGTATGAAAGATCTCCATTCCTGTCCTGATAACAGTGATAGATGTGAGAGACCTAAAGAAATGCCCATTATCTATCTTCCTCTTTTTGTTGAAGATACTGAGTGCCCCAGGTCAATTCTGGAAGTTCAAAACAAAGCAAAAAGCAATTAACTATTCATTACTTGTGCTTGAAAGAACAATCTGCCATTTTCTTGGCAGAAGAAAAATGTATTTGAAAGCAATGCACAGAATACAGGACTAGTTGCCATATATTACACTGTTTTGAGTGAGGAAACTGAAGGGAAATACAAACTTTTTCTTGTTTTCTGTGCTTATTTGTATGAATATAGTTATTTCACAGAAAGATTTATTGCCATGTTATCTTTCATGAATCATTGGAGGTGTAAAATAACAAATAAACAAACAAAAAAAACCCCCAAACAAACTAAATAAGTGAAATGGCTTGACTTCCAGAAAATCAGTGAAGTGAGGACCTGGCTATTGAATTAATTACCATTTGAATTAGAAGATTTATTAAGAAATATCTAGTATGTCTTTTCAGTTATGTACAAAATTGTTGATTTTATACCCACAGTAAACAGCTTGCAAAAGGCTAAAAATCCAGCCAAGTAATGTTTGAGCTAACAACACGTGTTTATGCATAATAGCAGTATCACTATTGAACTCTTTTTATTACTTTTCCTTTATCCTTACCATGCCATAAACCACTTCTTACTTTTTGGTGTTCAGTGTAGATTGAACAATATTGGTGTACAACTGTAGATTTATTATCCACAGCAATTTTATTTCACTTTCAGATAAGAGTTTTTTAACACTGAAAAATAAGTAGCAGCATCTGTTCATCCTAATTCATTATTTAATTTCCATTTCATGCATCTTTCAAAGGATCAAAATGTCAGCAAAGTGAACACTATTTTAAGACCAATCAATGCATAGCTGTGCTGTACTCCTTAAAAAGCTTTAAGTGCTTGTAAAGGAAATGTACCCTTGAAGTGATTCACTACTGTCTGGTATATGTTTAACTATTGTCCCTTTCAAGATCATTTCTTTATCTCTGTTAAATGTTTTTTATCACTATTAAGTGATAAAAAAACCCCCAAACCCTGCAGGTTTTATGAAAATGAGATACGATACCTGGCTTTCAAGGATCAGGTAAGACCATACCTTTTGAATTTATAGATCTTGTAACTCCCATAGAGATACACTTGTAGAAGGCAAGCATGCAAAGACATGTTTAGGTTTAAGTGTATGGATGGTATTTGAACTCTAAACATTTCCCACCACCTGAGCTGGATACAGCCTCTACCCAGCCAAAATCTTGTGAAGCAAGACTAAAAATGGCCCAGGTTGACTAATTCTACTTCACGTTTCAGCCCAACAGATAGTTTTTGCTTCTCATCTGGGGAGACCAGCCATTCTGCAGCAACAGCTTGCAGTTGCCTCACTCTACCAGAGAAGGACATGAATAAATCCAGTGTAAGTGATGAGTGATTTTTAGAGGCCTTTAGCTTTCTGCTAGAGCCTTTAGTTTGCTGTGGACAGTGCAGGCTTATTACTGTTACATGGCAGGTTTAATTGGCTATTTTAACAACAGTCTCACTTTTTCTCCCCCTCCCCCTTACCTGCATCTTCTACTCTCCTCTTCTGTGATAATCTTGAAGGCCAGACTTTAGTTGTTAAATAGGGGATCTCAGATGGAAATACTCTGAGATGCAGGTAAAAACATCAGTGTTATTCTGGACCCATGAGACTGCATGTGAATTATTTTTTTCCAGTGTTTGAAGAGATCTCCTTTGAGAGCCTGATGTGGATTAATGCTGTGGATCTGCCCTCAAAGAGGAGAGAGCCTTAGTGTCTTGCAGTGTCTGAAGGTGCTTTGCCAAACGTTCAGACAGTGTAGTGTTGCAGTCCCTACTAATATGTATTTATTTCACATTTGGTAAATGTGAGGGAAGAAAAAAAGTGTGTTGGACTCATAAAGGTTCAACAGCTTTAGTGGCACAAAAAAGTCAGGAGAATTTAATTTTCTGAAACACTACTACTGCTTCCGAAGTTCTGCCCTTGTAATAAAGATTACTCTGTCAGAAAATACTGGGTATTGCATTCACAGATCTGTAAATCAGTGCTGCAGCTGTAAGCAGCTTGCTTTCTTGAAGGTGAAATGAAGTCCTTTTTTGTCTTGGGTGTATTGCAGGGATCTGTCATTCTAATTTCTCAGAGACCTGAAAGAACAACTTGCCTGACAAAAGTTTTTTACTTCCTAAAGCCTTCTTTTTTTTTTTGGGAGGGGGAGAGGTGGTGGGGTGGTGGTGGCGGTGTAACTGAATTCGAAACCTTTTGCATCTAATACAGCTGTAGTCATTCTGAGTAGCGGGTGCCCATGCAGTGAGAACAGATTCCCTAGGTGCATTGTGCTGTACAGGACACCTTCATAGAACTTCCATTAATCCAGGTTGTGCATACAAACTGTAATTGCAACCAACAGAAAAATCCTTTGGATACTGTTGTGGCATGCACAGCATTACATAAATACACCAGTAATAAATTGGGTGTGGGAGTAAGAGCTGGGGAGAATGCATTTCTGATTTAGGGGGAGGGAGAGGGCATGGGTATTGGTTATTTGACATTGAAGCAATGTGCTAATGAGGTGCTAAAATCTCCATAGGCTCTACCCCTCTTTCTACTAGAAGATTCATGACTGTGGCAATAACTTGAGGTATCCTGGGATCTTAGGCTAAAAGTGAGGTGCGTTTTCTTGTGCTCTCATTGCTGACTGTATTTGTGTGCCCTTTGCCATAAGGGGGTGTGAGTTGTCCTGAGATGTCTTGGCTCTTCTCATAAATTTACTCTGTATTTGGATGTTTTCAATGTATTTTGCTACTTATGCATCTTTTTCATAGCTTGGTGGCTAATTCCTCTTCAGCTGTGCTTGCATGGGTAATCAGTTTCTGGATACACCCATAGAAAAAGCTGAGTTTCTGTCTTTTGGAGTTGATTGCTGACCCTATTTTTTTTTTTTTTTTTTTTTCCTTAGGACTAATCCAGTTCTTTAATGAGTTGCCAGAGGATGTTTTAAGCAATCCTTGTGCCAATTCCTAATAACACCTTATGTTCTTTACTTGCAACATCAAGTATGCCTATCTTTATTAGTCATGAAAAAGTTAGAAGCATCCTAGCAATTAATTCCTGCTAATACACATACTGCTTCTCCACCTTACTGCAGCACTCTAAGGGGTGCATATTCTGCCTAAATACTCTACAGGCTGCAAAAAGACACAGACATTGACAATACAATAACATAGTTATTACCAAAACCTGTCTAGAAATATGAGTGGGTTTTGTAGTATTATAAACATTAAAAAAATAATGTACCAGTATTCATTTTAGTGATGTAGAGATTGAGCATTACTGTTCTCCACAGCCTCCTGTGCTTTTGTTCCTATATGGACTGGATATGCCTTGACAAATAAGATGAGAGGCAAATAATAGATTTCTGTATCAAGAAAGGAAGGAACTTGCACATCTGTATCTCCACTGTAACCAATAATACAACATGAGGTGCAACATGAAATTTATCCATGTCCCTATCTGTTAGTATTACACAGTCATGAATTTATCAGTTTATTATCAACTCTTGAAGTAATAAGTTGAAAAATATTTTTGCCATTATTAAAAATAAGAAACAATCTTATTTTTTCATTCTTTTAGTTTATTTTGTGTGTGCATTCATTCCTAGCTGTATTGCTGATCAAAATAGAGGTGATGGTCAAAATTTTGGACATGAAGTGTAGCAGTCAAAAATGAAGAGTTTCTGTGTTATGGTCAAAATTGCTTACAGCTCCTTTTTAAGGTACCACAGTGCAGAGAACTATCATTTGAATACAGAGATCTTATAATAAAAGTACTAGAGAGTGTGTAGGAATCCATGTAGTCAGCAGTGACATAGCACTTGTGTGTTTCTGGTGCTAAGTCTGTCTTAAAGGCAGGGAGTAAGTTTTTTTCTGTTTGCTCTGGTCCTGTTGCAGAAATTCCTAGCTTAATTTTAATTCCTTACTCAAAATATTTGCTAAATGTGTAATGCTGCCTGCTCATTTTTTATTCTTGCTGTGAATTTTTCTGTGCTGTAAAGAATTTCAAATAAAGACAGCAGCATGTTGTGCCTCTACAGCTACAGAAAGTGCTTACCAATTTGGGACAAAAGTTGGTATCCCTGACTTGTTACTTTTGAAAATCAAGAGATACTGGTTGGTGCTTGAGCAGTCTGCTGCAGTAGGAGCTTTAGCAGAGAGTCCACCAGGACTTTGACCGTGCTCTGTACCCACCCCCCACTGCTGTGGCTTCATTTAATAACATTCACTCTCTCTTTTAAAATGCCAGCACTGCAGTGTTATTTTGTGTAGTTTTCTGACCTCATACTGGTAAAATCTATTAATCTACTGGTTATTGTTATGCCCTGCTAGATGCTAACTCACTGCATTTGAGGATATTTCTAAACCCTGCTGCTTTACACTCCCTCTGGACTCTTTTATTGTATTGTTGACCACTTCTTCTAAAGGTGAAGGCTTCTTGGCTTCTTTCTCACTACTCCCTATTTGAACAGCCTGTCATGAGTCCTTATTATTCATGTTGTTAGTAGCATAGGTATATTTTGGCTTTTTAAAAAGAGCATTTGCTACTCTTACATTGGAAGTTAACATTTGAAAATTTTTAGAGCATTTGTGGTCCTTGCAATGTTTTTGCATTGATTTTGTTTCAATTTCTGCTGTGATACACAGCAACACCTCCAACATGATGGAGATTCCACAGCCAGGTGCATAAAGCAGTGGTTTTGCCAGTTCATCAGCAAGGGACCTTTTTCTTTCTATATTCTTACAAGCTCTTCCTGGCAGTTTTTCAACACCCAGTAACTGAACAGCTAAACTTTTACTGACTGTTGTATGGGAGTGATGAAAGAGTACCCCAAAATCTGGACAAAGAAAAAGGTTTTCCTGGTGCTATAGGAATCATTTCACTGTCTTGCCCTCTTTAAGGTCTGCAGTTTGACTGTGTGTGCTGGCAGAACCCAGCAGGTGATTCTAGCTGGGATATGTCTGCTCATGGTATCCTCGTTCTGGCACAAAAATACGTGATCACATTTCTCCTTCTTTATTCTGTTTGTGGGAATTGGGACATGCCAGTATTCCAGCCACTTGTTGGGTTTTTCTGCTTTTTGGTAATTTGCTGTGTTTGCGTTTTTTGAACACGAAGATGCCCAAGTAATGCAAGTTGCTTTAGGCAAAGTATAGCAATTTAGTTGTCAGAAGGGGAAAAAACAAAGGAAAGACTCTCTTGATGTACATACTGTATGTCACATGTGGTAAAGATGATTTTTTTACTTTTTTTTTTTTAATTTTACACACACCCCCAGGTATTTTCAGTTACATTTGGCTGTCTGTGTAGGGGTAACGTAAAGGGGGATTAATAAACCCCTTCATGCAGGTGGGTATGGGTGGCAATGGTGGCGTGAGAGCCATTCGTGGTGACAGCCCACTTCCCCATCAGACTGAGGTCAAGGTGACTGACAGGCATCCTTTGGTCTAACACTGCTAGGATAATTTAGAAGGACATGCTACATGGAAATCTCTGTTGCTTCTCATGGCCTTTGTGACCTTGCAGGTTACTTTATCTTGAACTAGTCCCCTGTCTCCCGAGTTTCCTCCCTGACCCCCGTTATTGTCCATCGCTTAGTGCTTAACTCTACTCCCTACCTAATTTTCTTCTTATGCTCTCACAAACAGCTTAATGAATTTTAGAGAAAACAAGAACTTCGTAAACAATCCAATAATTTTATCCAGTTTTCATCTCATGACTTTTTTTTTTCTTTAAAGCCTTTTGCAATGATAGTGGTGACTGTACAAATAAGTTCTTCTAACTCGCAGCAACACGCTTTTTCCCAAATCTTACTGATCTGCTCAAATATTATTACTCAGAACAGTGCAGCAATAAATCTCTGACTTCAGCACCTGCCAGGTGAAAATCTCCTTGTACTTGAATGAAATAACAAAAGGTCTCTGTGTGACAGGTTGGTGTTTTTCCTCCTGTAAAAGTCTGGAGGAAGGCAAACTGGATGCAGGGTCTTTCTTCTCTTTGGCAATGTGAAATGTAGCTGTTGGGTTTTTCATGAGAGTAATGCCAGATTTACAAGTTTCATTCTTCCTGGAAGCTTTCTGAGGAGCATTGCTGGTTCAAGCTGGAGACATGGAGGGGCCGCAGCCCCAGACTACAGCTGGGAAGCATCCCCATGGAGTTGCACGGGGCCCGACCAAAATGGCAATTTCTTTACACCTGCTAATGGCTGTTGGTTGGCCTCCATGAGCGTTGCTGGTCAGGACAAGGGGAGGGAGACAAAATGATGCACTGTATAGCAGAAATGGGGTCAGTCAAGCAGGGCTACTCTGCTCAACTTGAGTGTACTTGGAACAGATAAAGAGTGTGTGTTGAGTTTTGTGTAACCTGGGTCACGTCATCTGGCAAGTAAACAGCTGAGCTGAGCGTTCAGGTTTTCTGCAACTCAGTGCTGTACTTTAATCGCTGTTTATCACTGTTCTTTCATTATGGGCCAAATCTCTAGCTTAATTCCCTGTTGCAGTATTTCTAGCTCAATTTTAATGACTTTATGTTCCCCTGTGAATATGAATCAATGGCCTTGTAGACGCTTTGAGGCTCTTGCTACAGTCATCTTAAAGCTTAAATGATTATCCTTTCTGCTACAACTAGGTATGGTTTTTAAGCATATATTGAGCAATGTGCCTGAGTCCTCCGCATATGTGCTGAGTCCTATACATGGTATAATGCTGCTCCCCATAGTAACTCCAGAACAGCCCTGTACTAACTTCAGTACAGCAGTTGTCTGGGCCCTGGTGAAAGCCTTTGGGAAACAGCAGGTTCAGGAATATGTCTTGTTCGTCTTGTCCTCTGTCACCCTTGGCTTGGTCACAGCACTGTAGCTTCTGCCTGGGTATCTTCTGAAATATTCAAACATGGATGCTTTGTGAAGTTCTGGTTCTTTCTCTCATTACCAGAATAATTCACAATGATAGGTAATGCAAATAATAGGTGATTAAGAATAAAATAGTGATTGCTACTGCTTTATTTAATAGAAATCTTTAAGGATCAAGGGCAATTTCCAGTTCAGTGAGGGTCTTATGGCTTTACTTTTTTTTTTTTTTTAAGAAAACGGTGTAACAAGCGTTTTGCTCACTGAAAATGCAATTTCAACATGATTAACTCAGAGAGAGTTAATCTTACTGTAATTAAAATGTACTGGTTTTTTAATCCAAAGTAATTTTGCAATTAATGGCATTGACCTCTCTATGTGTGCAGACTAAATGGAGGAGAAAAATGCTGTAACCAGTGTAAAGAAATTGAAAAGAAGCCTGGATCCTTGCTTAACACTAGCAGTAACTCTTGTGCTTGCAGAAACTCACTGGGAAAGTGTTTTGCAACCCATGGCAGGAGGCAGGCTGCAGCTCACAAGGTTAGAGGGCTTGTACAGTCACTGGATATTTCAGACGTATGAGGGGCTGGCACCAGTCCATTTGCTGAAAGATTTTACAGATGTGAGCTAGGCAGAACTGTTGTTTTAGGCAGCCAGTGCGAAGCAGGAAATGACCTGTACAGAGCAGGCAGTTAATGAAGAAAGATGCAAGTGAGTTGCACCTCTCTGGGATGGCTGAAGGGATGCCATTTTGAAAGTTAACCTTATATCGTTTAAGTTTAGGAGATCATCACATCTGGTATTTGCATATGATACAAATGAATTCTTGCTAAAAACCTTTGAAAGTTGTCATAAGTGTAACTTCAAGAAAGTCTAGATGATGTCATAGTGTTTCAATGATACAGCAATCTTTCTGGAGAGACGGGGGTACAGTTTTCCTCCATGTATTGTGTTGTACTCATGGTATAGGGAAAGTTGCACCATGATATTGCTAGTCTTTGACCAGACACAATTTCTACAAACTCTGAAAAAACTGTTCCATGTATAAATGTATTCAGGATGGAACAGGGAAAATTATAATTTGTAGTAATTTATATACCATCAGTTAAAATAGCCTTAAGCAAGGGTAGATTCAGTATTAAATTAACCACTGCCAGTTTAGACATTTGTTATTTTATACTGTCAAGTACCTAGAGGTGATGGAGGTAAGTTGTGTTAACGAGTGCAATGTGCACTTTTTTGATGACTGAAATGGTCTATGACATACTTGATAAGCAATAGTTAGCCAAAGATGCCAAGAGATGGAAGAAGGTCTGTACTGGGACAGAGAGGCAGAACATAAAGCAGATACTATTGTGTTACTCCGAGGGAGGTGTGTGTCTCTCTTCAGAGTTAAAGAATTTTGAGAAATGTAGCATAAATAATTAATGTAATATAAAGCGATCCTCTGCAAGGTGATTTATATCATGTCAGGATTACTCTTAACCTGGATTTCATACTGATGTTCACTAAGTAATGGTCAGGGAGTGTCCATATGTCAACAGTTTAAATGCAAAATATGTGTTTAACTTGTGTGCTTTCTGTGAATGTTTTGTAAAATTTAAGTCTTGCTGAAGTAAAAATGGTGCTTTGCTTTTGGCTTTTTTACTGTTTTGTACTTTCATCTCAGATGGCAAATTTGCCTTTGATCACTTGACACCACTAGGTGATCTACTCCAGAAGACTGACTGGGTGAGATGGTAGAATCTTTGTCACTGTCATATTTAGAACACAACACAGGGAGACCTTATCTTCATTCATCAATAGTTGGCTAATGAGAAAAGCTACTAGTAGTGAGAGCATCAAGGGCATAAAAGCTTCTATCTCACATGGAGTCCATAAAGCAAAGGCAGTTGCTTTAAGTGACAGTTTTGCTGAATTTGCTGGTCTGACAGTATTCAGTGAAATCCTTTCACATTCTCTTATGCTGCAGCATTTAAACTGGTCTATCTGTACAGTTTTAATATGAAATTAGTTAGCTTTTTTTTTCTTACAGGAAAGAGAGAAGTGATCAAAGTTAAAACTTAAAATTCCAATTTAAAATTTAAAATAGGCAACTTCACATGCTGCTTGCTTCTGCTGCAAGGCTTCAGTTGGCTGATGTGTGGCTGTCTAATCACTGTGTGCACCGGTTCGCTTTTTGTTGCTGGGCCTTTGTTCCTGAATCTACTGTTTCCCTAGATGCAGGGCCCCCACAAGGTCAGGATCTGCACACCATGGTGGCAGCTGCCAGAACTTGACTTACCATCAGTGCTCTTACCTACACTGCAGGCAGTTGATTAGTTATAGATATGTCCTGTAAAATAGCTTGGGGAAATACATCCTGTGTGGCTTTAACTCAGAAACCATAATACTAAGTTTTCTCTTTTTATGAGCACTGTAGAAGTATGTTATGAAGACAGCAATAAATTAAGCTTTGTTAGCTTTCAATTTACTTTTATTAGTCATTCATTTTTATGAACTTATTTTATACATTTATTGTGGTCAAAAAGTGTTACGAGCAATTTAAACAGTATTGTTAGTACAGAATAGCTAAGCAGTCTGAGATCCTTTCTTGGCTGAAATTAAATGTGTGGTTGGGTGTTGTTGGTTTGTTTTTTTTTTTTATTCACACATTTTCAGATGAAACTTGCTCTTAATTCTTAGAAGCAATTAGAGCCTATGGTAGCATTTTTCTGACCGTAAGAAAGAAATTACAACACGCTTACATCTTTTGTATCTTGTGGGATTCTGTTCACATCAGGGGGTCCTGTTTGTCACCATAGTTTCATATCTCTGAAGTTCAAAGGAAAATGCAGTTAATCAAATCTCAGACCCCTGACTTAGATCGGCTGTGTTTGATTTCCATCAGTATTCATGGTTATGTCATTTCAGTGGTGTAGTGTTTCTTACAGCTATTGTCTATTTCCCCATAGATACAGGCAAAGTGGTTTAAGAAGCCAGAAGTCAGTGCCCTCTTGGCCATTAAAACTTATGGCCCCATACTTGAGATAGAGGACCTGGACTTAGCTGTCAGGCTAGATTTAAATGACAGACTCCCTGCCTATTTTCAATTCTCTCTGAAATATTATAGAAGGTTCTTACAGTTACAAAATGATGCAAAATCCAAAGTGAGTGTTTTTTTAAAGTGTTACTGAACTCAAAACTGTAATGCTCAAATAAGCATACACATTTTTTTTCTGATTCAAAAATCTGTTCCCTGTGTTTGCAGTATTACAGACCACATGCACATTTACTGTTTTTATTGTTTTTAATGTAGCTTCCTCTCTGGACTAGTGGTTTGGTGCTCAGGAACTTCTGATTTGTTCCTCTTCTTTTTTTTTTTTTTTTTAATTTTCTTTTTTTTTTTTCTCTTTTTTCTTTTGTTTTCTTCTTTTTTTTTTTTTCTTCCAAATTTACTTCTAATATGTCATTCCACATATGCATAGCAGCACGTCTGAAATTCCTGGAGTGATTGGAGGGTTAAGCCATGGCCCACATAAACAAACATGCTGCCTCTTCAATCTCATGGCTATAAGTCATGTTGTCAGTTGTCTTATCTGCTATCTGAACTCACTTGCTCTTTTAGCATGTGTTGCCAGAACAAGGGCTGATACTCATGACCAGAAATTGAAGCTGACAGAGTTTGTAAAGAAGCAGCAATACAAACCAGGATAAGCTGCTATAATTTGCTGTATTTGTCAATACTGCATTTGAAAGAAATATTTTGCAGCCCGGTGACATGGATGATAAATGACTGTTTGCTGCATTGTACCACATCATCTTGATGAACCGACACATCTTTGGGAATTTGTATCCTCGAGGCAAGCTGCTAAAGAAAACAAAGTTGTTGAATCAAAGCGCTCTAGACAGTCAAGTCTTTTCATATGTAATTTGAAGGTGTACTAAAAGTGCTGACAAAACTAAAATGATAAAGTGACTGCAGTGTCTCAGTATTTGCATTCAATGGGTGTGTCTAGGGTTATTTCCAAGAATGTCTGAAGGTGGGACTAATTACTGCTGTTACACTAACTGACTTCATCGTGGAAAAGCTAATGATAGGAATTCACAGCCAAGTAATTTGAATTCATTACTGTAAACATGAGAGAACCTATATTAAGAAGCTGCAATGAATAATGGTACAGTGTTGTTGGAACCCAGCAACAGTCCACCTGATCTTCTGGCTTCTCTTTAGCTGTGAGACATACTTGGTGTAAGGTTGCTTTTGTTGGCATGTATTAGCAGGATGTTTTCAATTTTTTATTGATATTTTTATTTATATTGGCAGAATTATTGTAATTCTCGTATAGTCAGGAACATCATCTCCTGTAGAATTAGAAGTATCTGGGCTAATGTAATTAACATATAGTCATTGCTGTTTGCCAAAAACCTCAGCTTGTTTTATCAAGTGAATCCCTCAGTGTTAAGCAGAACAGATTTTCTGAGTTACTGCCACTGGTTTTCAAGCTCAGAGCAACTTGAAAGTTTTTTACGTAAGCTGAGAAAATGTTAGTAGACACATCTTTTGGAGGAGGTTGAGGGTGTGTTCCACAGGGTAAAAGAGGGAATTTTTCTTCAGCCCTGAAGCTTAACCTGAGATAGTACGAAGCTGCTAATGATTCAACTTTGCGTTGCCTATGTGATGCTTTGTTGAGAAAAACAGTCCTTTCTCTGTTCTGAAGTATATTTTCTATAAATTTGACAACTGAATCAAAAATTTGAGAAAATGTTAATTGCAACAGAGGGAAATTGAAAGCCTTTCTTTTTTTTTTTCTTGGTATCTTCTGATTTAGTAAAGGTATAGGAGTTTTGTCTGCAGATTTTACAGGTTCTTCCCAAATCTCTAGGTGATTAGCTCTTTGAAACACAGGGTCAAAACCTGCCTGCAGCTATGGTGGTGTTTTGTTTTTTTTCCCCCGCTCCCTTCTTTGCAGTGCCTCCAGCCTTTAGAACTTGCTGCTCACATGAAAAACCTCTCTCCTTGCTCATGGCTGGTCAGGTAATCATCAAACTTGTATGTCTTTGAGAATACCAAACACCTTCTCAAAAAAGACAGACTCTAAAACTATCAGGTCGACTTCAACTTTTCCCAGAAGAAAACAGTAATAGAAAGCTGATGTTCTTACTGTAGGAAATACTGGAGTATGCAGACCTTGAATAATGTTAGCACTTTCAGGGATAATAAATATATTAACACTTCTTCATTGTCAATAACAAAACATATGTGCTCAGGCACATCACAGCCTGTGAGCCCTAGAGCGCCTTTCCTGGACGATTAAGTATATTGAGCGTGGAGAGACTTACACTGGTAGCCACTATTTTATTTTTTTTTTCATCAAAGGTGAGTGTCTACTTTCTCTTTCTTCCTTCAAATTCACTGGGATAAAGACAAAAAAGAAAAATGTTATCAAAAATTTGAGGAAGGTTAAGGTTACTAAAAAAACCCCAACAACTCCTGTCTATTAAAAAATGGACTTTGAAAGCTTCTTCACTGTTGTGTCATGTATACCCGCTTCATGTGAAAGAACCTACTGAAACAAGATTTCCCATGCAGGAGATCTGTGCATGTTTGGGTTACTTATTGAAATGTCTGAGAACTGTCTGAATGCAGCTTTATTGTGGTTTTTCATGATAGAGTGTAACTTGATGGAAGCAAATTTGCATCTTCTTCATTTTTTTTTTCTATGTACATTTGCTGAACTTCAGAGTACTCTGTGCCTTTCTGTAAGAGGAAGCTGTAATATTTGGTAATTTAGGAATATTTTTCTTAATATTGTGTCTGATTTTCATTAGCTAAGACTGAATCGGTGGAAAAAGAAATAGCCTTACATGCTATAAAGCAAAGGAAAAGCTCTTACTATTTATTATTGTAATTTATTGGAACTGAAGTCACAGTTAACATTAGTTGGGCTGGGCAGTCTTCAAATGAAGAGCAAAAAGATGGTAGCTGTAGCTTGCAATTCAGGTTGGACAGGAGATTCTGCATTTGTTTTGGCATATACTTGTTGACTCTTCCACAGTTTTAAGAACCTGTGCTCTTGCAAACTGGATTTGAGGCAACAAATGCTTTTTGTGCTTTTAAAGTCCAGAAAGTGTGCTAAGCTTTTAAAATTATACAGCTTCTGAACCTAAAACCAGAGATCTGACTAG
The DNA here is from genome assembly GCA_024611175.1 of Megaceryle torquata. Lineage (NCBI taxonomy): Eukaryota > Metazoa > Chordata > Aves > Coraciiformes > Cerylidae > Megaceryle > Megaceryle torquata. The sequence continues at coordinate 27,199 of JANIJG010020693.1, forward strand.
AAAAGACTTCCTTCAAAACGACATTATCACAGAAAGCTACTACCACTTTCCCCACCTCACAAATATGCAGTTTTTTGCTTTTTGATGGTGGTTTTTCTTTCTTTTTTTTTTTTTTTTTAATTTTATATGATTTATCCTGGCAACTCTTTACATGTGTGTAGCTTCTCTTGGCTGTCTTTTCTTTTCCTATCATTTATCTTTCAGCACCTGATGATGTAGCTTTACATCTTTGACTGAGACTTGTAAGAATTGTTGCCAGAATCATGTTGCTCCTTCCTGTTCGGATGTTTTTAAATGATTTCTTTTAGCTCCTTGGAATTGTATGATTGGAGTATAATTTACAATGTCTAAGATTCACCTGTCTTGTAAAGACTCTCCAGTCTCATTGTCTGATTTTAAAAATAGTCCTTTCCCTTCTCCAGTCAGAAGATGATGGCTGAGGTGAAGCCAAATCAAAGCAAGCATTTGTTCAGAAGCCCATTACCAGGGTTACACACAGGGGAGATGAAGCAATCCATGAGATCAGGCTGGTTAGTTGTTGGTTTGGGAGGGGGGGGTTGTGTTGCTTTTTCTCTGGTAGGGTGGGTTTTTGGTTTTGTTTTTCTTTTTGGTCCTTAGTAGCACCATCAGATACAGATCTAGAACTGAGGTGCAAGAAGTGGAGGAATGTATTTCTAACAGGAGAAAATGAATGCAACCTGAACAAAATCTCAGAGATGGTATCTCCCACCCACATACGGTACAATTAGTGGTCTATTTGAGCAGCTAGTTATTCTGTGGATTAATTCCTTTTTCTGATAGAGGTTGGTGAGGAGAAGTGTGAATTACTACTTATGCGATAAAGTTAACCTTCAGAGTTTTGGATTTTTTTCTGAGTTATAGTTTCCATCCCTAAGGCATTAGAATGCTTGTGATAAAATGTCCAGTCTTTCCCTGATCTTGTTAGTACTTGGGAAATCTGTTCACCTTGCTTTAAAACCTGAAAATAACTATAAAATTACTGGATTTTTTTTTTTTTTTTTACTAGTGTCAGCAAACACTAAACATGCAGTAACTTCAAGTAAGTACCTGGTGAGCAACAAGAGCTTTCAGTGGGCTTAGTTTCTTTACAGTAACTGGGCACATTGTGAGCTGGATTTGTGTGAGCAGCAATATATAGATGTGGGGTCTAGAAAACACACCCACCATGATGTGGTAGGCTCTCACTGAAAGTGACAGCAGTGTTTTAAGGATAGAGGTCATTTGATTGTGTTGGTTGCCTTTATAAGAGATATGGAGGTGACATACTGTTTTTCATCTTCAGTGTGAATTAATGACCCTTTGGGATTTTCTGGTTCTGCTGGAGCAAGCAGTTCGGGTGAAACATCCCATGCACAGGCCTCAGCTTCTGCTGCATCGGCACAGGTCTGTCTTAGTAAGAATCTTTGGCTCTGTTTTCCTCAGAATGAACGTGGTGGTTGGTGTCAAGGAATTAAGTGGAATTTGTTCAGAGATGCTAGTGATTTGTCTGCTGTGTTTTATTTTGAATGAGAAAAAATATCTGAGAGTTAATTCAACATTTACATAAATAAAATAGAAATGTTTTTGTCATCCCAAATCCACATTCCACAATAATCCATAATGGTTTCAAAAGTTCTCCCTTTAGTTTGAAAGAATACTCAAGTATCATTAGGAAAAGAATAGTCTACTGCTTAGAAATAAAGACAGAAGGTGCTACAGTCAAAAGAGCACAGAGGAAAAATATTCCCTTGATCTGTATACTTTATTTGCCAGTACTTCTCATGACATGTGTTTCACCATTTTCCCTGAAGTCAGACAGCTTTCTCTGCTGTTTGCAGAATAAACATTTCTGCTTCCTATTGATCTATGAAAGACCTATTTAATCACTACTTTTATTTTTATTGGTTTTCCTTAACTTTTTATTGCGTGGTGGGGTTTGTTTTTTTGTTTTTTTTTTTTAAAAAGAACACTGAGAGACAGAAGCATTATTTGAAGCTGCTTTTGACAGAAAAACCCCTGCAGAATCCATCTTGATTACTAATCCTCTAAGATAAAGATAACAGTTACTCTGAAACTTGGGTAATAATTCCAAAAAATCAGAGCTGTATATTCTAAGTTGTTTTGAAACTTCTCTTTACCTTATAATGGCTGTTGTCAGAGGCCTTTCTCCAGCCTTTCTAGCAGGTCATCAAACCTTCCCTGTTTTGTTTTGCACTTCTGTGTCAGAACCAAAGGATTATACACTGGTTAGCAGTACTGTGCTTCTGCCTCCTTTTCTTTACACTTCACCACCTTCTCTGGAGTTTGTACCAAATAACATTGTTGTTTGATATATGACCAGCAATCCCTTTATACTTCCTCCCTTTACACGTCCAGTGAGTGGTCTATTTTGAGGTTTGAGGCAGGAGTCAAAATTTTTTCTTAAAAGCTGATTGAGTGTCATGCTTCTGCGTGCTTTAGAGCTCCCTCTTTCCTCTGGAGTTTGCTGTTCTAAGTCTCAGACATACTTTGAAGATAACTTTGTGGAACTGAAGTCAGCATTTATACAAAATATCTTCTTCACACAAATTGGTCTTCTGTGCTTGAAAACATTTTTCCTTCAGCCTTTGATTATGCCTGAATAGAGATACTTGTTGCCTAGTAAAGTTTTGTTCCTTCATTAATTATTTTTTAAATCTCCTTATTTTTCTTAAGGAGGGTTGTAATTTTTACATTTGTTTTCTTTAGGGTTGGTTTTTTTAAACTTTTGCACCACAACCTGTTTCGTATTATTCAGCTGGCTTATTTAGTTAAACCATAATCTTTTAGAAACCATTCCATTATTTTTAGTCTGTTACAACTTTAAGAGAAGGATGAAGGAAGAAATTACCTTCCTGAAACGCACTTTTCTTTGGTTAGGCATATTTTTGAGCACTTGAATATGGAAATATATGTAATCTTCAGAACTTCAGTCTCTTTTTTTTTTTTTTTTTTTTCCCTCTTCCCTAATTATATAGTCATTGGTGGGTGGTTTGGGTTTAAAAATTTTTTCTGTTTCTGAGTGCAAGTGCCAAAAGTCGTTACATTTGGGAGTATAGTTTAGATCCAGCTTTATGGGTGAAAATGTTGTGGTGGATTTCTCTTTCATTTCAGTTTGTTTTAAATATAATAGTATCAAGTATCAGTCCAAACAGAGCAGGAAAAGAATTGTTACTTGAAATTATATAGCTTTCTTGGAGACTTTTAACCTTTGTAAGCTTTAGAGAACACATTCCAAAGTGAGTGGTTAGGGCTTTAGCTAGAAAACTGCGTTCCATGGTACACTGGTTGGATAATATCAGAAAGGTTTATTTGTTTTGTTTGTACATATATGTGTTTTCAGACTTAATTAACTTGCTTCTCATTATAAGAACAAAAGAAAATGTAATTTTCTTTGATATCATAAAAATCAAATAACTCCTGCAGCATATGAAGCATTATTACTCAAATGTCTTTAATCCATAGTTTTTGCTATGACTTGTTTTGGGTTCATAATGTAGATCTAAGATCTAAAGAAGATCTGTTGTTCTTCCACTGTTGGATGCTGACATTTGTCTGTATTTTGCTTATACTTAATCAATTTAGTGATTGAGAAATGCCTTTTGCCTTTTTTTTTCCCCTCCCCCCATCGAATCCTCATTATCCTGCTAAACCCAGAAAGAGGAGCTTTAATTGTATAGTAGTGTTCAGAGATTCAAGTCTCCATTTTATTCATGTTCACCAGATCTTACTCCTCATACTTTAAAGATAAATGGTTTTAATTTACAGATGTTGATTCTGGTGGTTTCAAGGATAAAGCTTGGAAATGACAGGATAATAGATGCTGTGCTTAAACTTGTGCTCTCTTGCTCTTTTAATATATTAAATATTGCATTGAATTGAAATTTATTGAGGTTTTTTGTTTTATTGGTGAAGTACACAATGGGTATCTAGCATTTTGAGAATGAAGATAATGCTGCTCTAGTGATAAATTTTAATTAAAATGTCTGAAAAATCAACAACAGCAAAACCCCCCTCAGCTTTTACCTAAAGCTGCACATGTATTTTAAATACCTGATGTGGTGCTTATGTGTTTATGTCTTATTAAGTGTATTATGGATGCTGGCAGAGAAGTGCTAGCAGTTTGTACCAAGAGAGGTCAGCGTGGATACCCCTTTTGTAGTCACTGCTGTGTGGCCTCCAAGAGCTGACTTCTGCAGGGGTCTCTAAAGGTACCAGATCAGTCCTTGGCACAGATGTTGACCTACTGAGCTCCAGGGAGAAACAGTACCTGTTTTCACTTACCTGAACTGTGTGAAGCTCTCCACCTGTCTGTGCTCAGGATGGCTGCACCATCTACATCCATCATAAAATCTGTGGATAATACGGAGTGAGGAAAGAGCTTAGCAAAGGAAATCTTTAGTTTATATTTGTGTAACACGTGCCTCTTTACAGTAGGATGAAATGCCTCTGAGGTGGTCAGTTCTTTCTTAACTTCTAACCAGGAAGGCTGCACTTGGGCTTAGGGGAGCATGTGCATTTCTTTATTTAAATGCAATGAAGTGTGTGTTTGGTTGGTTGATTTTTTTGAGGCATACTTGATATTTTAAATTGAGTATTTAGGCTGGAAATAGCAAAATCTTCAGTTCAATTATTTTATAAGTCTTAAGAATAGAATATCTTCAAGTATCTATGCAGTGTAAATCCCTATGTCCTTTGTTTACTTTGGATGTCGTGTAGAGACTTTTAGATGTCTTCTACAGTCTTTTTTGGCAAATGTAGTTGTTTTTCATCTGGAAGAGATAAGCACTTTCACTTCAGGGGAGAAGAAGGAAGGGGATAGTAAGGCAGGTAGTCTTGCTGGATGTCGTCTTGCTGACAAAGGAGGACAGTAGTGGAGTTGGCAAGTGTAGGGTCCAGGTCTTGGTAGTTAATTGAGTAGAAAAGTGGAGCTGGAGTCTCCTGATGAATATTTTTGTGTGTGTGTGTGTGTGTGTTTTTTTGTTTGTTTGTTTGTTTCAGTTTAGGGTTTGTTTGTTTTGGTTTTTTTTTTTAAATCCTTTGCTGGCTCAGTTTCTACTTTAGTATTTTATAAGCAGCTTTCTGACTCTAGGTTTCAAAATCAGTTTGCACTATGAGACTACTTTAAAACCTGAGCATGCAGCACACGTTACTTCATTTTGTAACTGAATAAAGTAAAATGAATAGGCTGACAACTAAAATTTTGCAGAGTTTAATTCACATCTAAAAAGGTAGTTAAACAAGAGAAGAAACAACACAGCATTAATTTTCCTATTTCTAACGCAACCTTGTTTACTTCTTAAACACTTAGCAGAAAAACCAGGATTGTGCAGTTGTGCAGGTAATCCATTAGAGGGCAATCTAATATTGCTCTGTTTGGAAAAAAGTCCTGGATGAGAAGAGGAGACAGAATAGTGGATACACAACAGGTACAAGTTTGATAAGGTTTAACTTAGTTTTCTATTTGAAATTAAGCTGGCTTAAGTGCAGAATATATGTTAGTTCAGCAGTAGAACAGGTAAAATAAATGTTTTTGTTACGACATTTGGGCAAATATGATGGATTTGCATTGCTAGGATAGAACTTCCTTAAGATCTACCTGGTTTAGAGAACTGGCAAAAAGATTTGGAAAAGCAGATCCCATCTCCTTCTAAAGTTCACTTACCATCTGGTTATGGCCAAACTGCTTCATCGATAATTTTGTAACCTTTTTGAGGAAAAGCTTAGCATGTAAATTCTCTCTAAATAAGTAACTTCAGGCAAAAAATCTATTGAAATCAGATCTATTAATGTATGTTTTAAAGAACTCAAGATATCAAGTATTCTCTCGGATTTTAGAAAGGTAGTAAATCATAACACTTCAGAATGATGTTTCCAGTTTTAACATTTAAACAAAATATTATCCCATAAATATGCTGCTATAGGTATAGTGTCACTGCCTGCGCTATGGAAGGAAATGGTTTGTAAACTCCATACATCTTGATCTTTCTGCAGTCTCTTGATAACTGCCGAAAGTGTGGGAAGGTATGCCAGCAAAAACACTGCTTTATATTTTCTCTATTTCTTAAGCATGTGTTAGCAACCACCGATGAAAAGGGAACAGTGACTTGGCTCAACTTTTGGGTTGACATGGTATGGTGCCTCTTATGCTGAGACAAGCAAACAAACTTTATATTTCACATTTGTAATTTTGTTCCTTGACACCCAGGAAAACAATTTACTTAACTGAAGTCAGTGGATGGGGAAGGTTCATGTATAGAGTTTAGAAGTGCTTATGTTATTACTGGACTTAAAAGGCAATTCTGGAGAAGTTTTAGGTTGATAAATTTCTGAAGTGTGAATGTGAGTGTTTAAAGTGATATGCAAGGCATCCATTATGATGGAGTGAGCCATGGAGAAAGTATGGAACTCACAGTGGTGCATCAGTTAATGATAATTGTATCATTTGATATTTGAAAATTATATTTTTTATTGTAAAATAATAAAGATAGTAAATTTATGCATTATGCATAAATACATTGTTTTTCATTTGGAAATTCAGCAAAAATAATCTAACTACAACTACATCAAACTTTTTTTATTATTAAATATTCCTTTGCCAATATGAAACAAACTGGTAGTAGTGATTAATACTGCTGTAGGATGAAATGGAGTATAATATGTTTATTTCTGCACTAAGCAGTGCTTATTCCCTGTGGAGTGAGACTGCAGAGCTGCTGTATTTTGCTCTGAAGTACTGAAATAGTGAGGGCATCCATCCAAACCCCATGCTTGAATGATCCAGTCTTTTATTAATTGTACACAGATGAGGAACTCTGACTTCTGTTGTTTGTTGGGTTTTTTTTTTCTTTTTCTTTTGAGGGTGGGTTTTTTTATTATTTTTTATTTTCCAGGACTGCACAGTGCCAGCATATATAAATAGTCCTAAAGCTCTTCACTTTCTTGTGCTATTTTCAACAGTGGCCTCTGGTTAGTGCTGGTTCCATTATGAAAATGTTTGCATGTGTTTCCCAGTGGGTCTCCACAATCTGGAAAGGAGCATGCAGCTGTAGTGTGTTGTCTTGTAAATACAGCTAGATACACCTAACAGTAAAAGGTGCTTTTTTTCTTTTTTTTTTTTTTTTTTGACCCTTTGCAGGACTGCTGAACAAGAGTGCTTTCTCTGATGATTTTATCAGCTTCCCAGTGGACAGTGAAGTCTAGCATAAAGTGCTCTAAACTGCAGATGGACCTGCTGTGTCCAACAGTGGTCACAGATTTTGCTTCCTAGAGGTCTGGGAGATGGACCAGTCCCTTGAGCAGAGCTCTGATTCTTGGCGTGGAGGATCCCCTCCCTGCAGATGTTTGGGGTTTTTTTGTGCAGTTGGGTTTTTTGTTTTGGTTTGGGTTTTTAATAGCTGGAGTACAGGGGAAAAAAATCTGGTTTGAGTGTTCAGTTGACTCTTCATAAAAGATCCATATAACAGAATTTTGCTTTAGGTTTTTATTTACTACCACTGCCTGCTTTGAGTGAGACTCCAACACTTTCCTCTGATAGAACTCAGAGAGAAGCAGAGTGTGTAACCCAGAAACTGGAGTTAGCTCTGTTTCACTGTAATTTGGTAGCTAGTGGTTACTCTGTGAGAGTGACGATATTGTAGAATATCAGGAAGGAACTATATATTAATTGCATATCATATTACCTGTGCCATATGTTCTGGTCCGAAATAGTTCAAAGTGGGTGGCCTCCTTGGCATGCTACAGTGGCCAGCCCTGGGAATGGTTCTCTGAAAAAGTGATTTTCCTAGCTGATGAGAAACTGGGGGTAGATGGGGGAAGTCTATGTGTGAATGACTGGCTCAGGCTCCAATTGAATTGATTGTACTGGTGTAGATTGTTACCACGTCTAATTGTTTTAGATAGACGTGATGGTGATTGTTTACAAGTCTTGGAGGAAAAAAAAAAATCAAAGCTACATCATACAGGAAACAGCAGAGTCCTCAGAGGAGATAATTTGCAGATTAGTATTTAAAGTAAAAAATCTGCTGCATATATTACACATTTTTCTTTTTTTATTATTCAATTACTGCCCTTTTCCCCAACCTTTTTCCTTGAAACAACTAAGTGGGGATGTGTGGGCAGAAAATTCTTGTGAAATGCTCTTGTGCTTGCTGAGTTTACCAAGCCTGACTTTACATCCTCTACCCTCTACTGGCGATTATGGAATGGTAAAGTGCAAATTTGACAATTGAGTAGTTTCTATATAGAGTACCCTGTTTACACCATTGCTTTGCTTGGAGGTCAGTTGGAAAAATGGATGGGGAAGGTACAGTTGTTGAGGGTCCTGGTCTACAATAAAACAAATTTATTCTGCAACAAATGGTGACAGTGCACTGTAGAGACTTTGTTGATATGGTAGGCAGCAGAAGAAACTATGCTTCTCTTACTACAGAGACACTAATTTCATAGGTTTGGTTTCTCCTTTTTGATGGTTAAAGGTCATTAAAATGACTCAGGGTAATGTTTTCAGGCTACTAACTGATTAACGATTAGAATTCTTGGGTTATCTATTGATGTGAAAACGTAACTCCCTGATAACATTGGTAGTGTTGCTACTTCATCTAAATTTGAAAACATTTACAATCAATTCATTAATGTTTGAAGCAGAGCTATTGAGATAGTGAAGGGAGGCTGTAACTACTAAATTCTTGTTGCTATACAAGCTGCCTTCTACAAGACAGATTGCAATTGCAAGATCAAGGGATCCAATGGCTGGAGATCATCTGAAAATTGTACAATTTAAGCACCACAGATGTTAATAATGTTAATGCTATCCATGTGGTCTCCATCTACATCAAATAAGTTTCATTAGCATTTCCAGTGTAATTCAAAGACAAAAAAAGCAGTGGTTTTTCCCTTTTGAGAATGGCTTCATGTGGGGAAGTATCTCTTAAAGGGTTTCTTCTTGAGTGACCTGCAGTAGGGTTGGTAGCAGTGGTAGCTTGGGGAAAGCCCGGTCTGTGGTCCTGAACATGCTCTGAATTCTACTGCATGTCCTGCTAGCTGGGCATATGTGATATTCTGCATGGCCTTTGGGAAGCCTGGTCTACCTAGTACACATTTCCTCCCATGAAACTTCAGAGACAGGTAATAAACATTATAAAATTTTTGGTTCTAAAATTATCTGTATCTTTGTCAACTGAAGAAAGAAAGAGAATGACTTGAATATGTTTTCTTGTTTTGAAACTGCTCAGGTGCTTGTTTCTTTTGGTCTGCATTTGCCGTTCTTTCCTATATAGGGGCAAGTGTGGGAATGGAATGAATGCAACTCATCATCATCCAACTTGTTCACATCTTTTTTTTAAAAAGGTAGTTGTTTGGTCATTGCAGCTTGTCTTATAAATAATTAATTCCTGTTAACATTCAGCTGTATACAGCAATATGTTAATTCCTATATCATTTACATCCATATAGCCAAAGGATGGAAAGATGCAGATTAAAACAAAGGTTTCCAAACATATATTATAGTCCATGTTGACACAAGCTATTAGCTGCATTAATAGCAATGCAGCAATACTGATGAAGGCTGCCTAACATTACTTTGCCATTTCCAATTAAATTTCTAAGTTGCAACGTTCTCTGGGCGCTGGACAGAATAGTGTACAATATTTAGACAGATTAAGCTAGTGGAGTGCAGAGTATATGAAAAACATAGTAATATATAAACAGTCCTTTTTCTAGGCTTGTGTTTTAGTTTTCTCAATTGAATAAATTCATGAGTGGTCAGCGTTTTTCTCAAATGTACTTCTATGATCCTGATTGTGCATTTGATATCTTACAGATCCAAAGAGAAAGTTTGTGATATGTAGGTCTGTAGAAGTTAATGCTATTCATTAATGGTAATTACTGAAGACCTTTTTTACTGAACTATGTTGAATGTCATTCTCCTCTGATTCCATGGTTACAAATAGAAACTATACTGAGTGTTTTAAGCCTTTGCTTCAGCCAGTGGTTACAATTCAGTAATAATTCAAAAAATGGGAAGTCTAGCAATCCTGCAGTAACATTTACTTAATTGGCTTTGGGTACAGCAGCCATTCAAGTTCTGGAACATTGTAAATGACTTCACTGTGCTTCTAAATAATTGGTTTCTCCTATCTCAAAAATGTAAAGGCTGTTCAACCTCCAGAGCTTTTTTTTTCTTTTTTATTTATGCTATGCCAATTAGAACCCTACCCCTTTGGCCCTTTGCTTCCTTTTTCTCATTCTGATCCACCATCTGTGTTTTATTATTCTCCTAGTTTGACTTGAAATGCCAGTCAGCTGTGATTGAACCCATTTACAGATTGCAGCCTGGCACCCAGATCTGTGCTCACCTGCATTTGCTGTTGCAATTATTGAATATAAATCAGGGGTGACACATGCATTGTTGTGGCTGGAATGCAGGTCATGCTTGAAGATGCAGAAAAGTAGTAGGGGTGGGCTTTGCTGTCTCTTCCAGTTGTGTTGGGAAAAAATAGAGATAAAACACGTATTCTGAGCCAAGTTTTGCAGCCTAATGTATCAGATAAGTGTATCTGAAGCACTAATGTTCATCATTAAGAAGAACAGAAGGGTGTTTGAAAGGCCTTTTTAGGAACTTGATCAGCTGTTTTTCCATTTTTGCTGGGGATTGTGGAAGGTGAAGTGAGTTCTGTTCAAGTGTTAGTGTATATAATGATGGGACAAAACCATGGGATATGGTATATAATCTGACTTTTTTTTTTTTCTTAAGAAGGGCTCCACTGGGCTTACTTTTCCTCTTATGACTGATATTAAACATGGATTGATGGAATACTTATGGCAGCTTTGTTCCAGGGTTTTGTAGGTTGAAGGTCATCTTAGACTAAAGACTACATCCATTATGATTTTGATAGCTGAGCTTGGTCTGTATGGCTCTTCTGGCTAAGAATTTAAGCTCATTATTTGCAGTAAGATTGTTTGCTTCCTGACACTATAACCTGATTTACAAAGAATGCTATTTGTAATCTGTTCCTTCTTAATGAACATGAGACTGAAGACACATGAAACACAATTGACAAATTCCATGTATTGATTTTAAGCCTGACCCGATTGACATACTAGAATAATAATGAACTTGCCAATAATAGGCTATTTGTCTAGCAAAATAAGTATTAAATCTTGGCAACTATTTGAAATTGCTTTTAGGGGTCAGCGCTCTAAGTGCCTCTTAAAGCAGATCATTTGCAAAAATCTATGCATCCACTTATTGCTCATATGCACATCTGCAAACATGTAACTGTTACAATACATGTAATGAGAACAAGTATAGAAGAAAGCATATGTCTATAAAACCAGGAATTATCCCAGAGTACTGGCACCATCCTCTACAAAATGCTTATTTTGCTTTCAATATCCAAAATTCATTTGAAAGAAGTTTCTACTTGAATTTCAGATGAGGTTTTTCTACAAATTGCATTTCTTAAATGTCCAAAATATTTTCATAGGAAATTGATTTTATACCCTCTCTTGGTTGATTTTTTTCCTGTTGTAAATTAGTAGCTATCATTAATTGCATCTAAATATGAAAGTGTATCAAAAAAGAGCACTGACATCTACAGAGTGTAGAGGCTTTGCTGAAGCTCCTACACATGATATTATCTCTCACAGCTGATTTGGGGTTTTGTGCAGTTTTTTCTGTGATGTTGGTCTCTGCTTTGCTTCCTCAGAATCCCTGCTGCTTGATGGGGCTAATTAATTTTGGGTCTTCTGAAACAGATGGAGGTGGATAGGGCTGCCCAAAGGGACATGAGTAGGGACCAACACCCCTAGGCTGGGCTGAAAAGGGCTCCTGGACCATGGGCAGGGTGAGGGAGCTCCCAGGGGTGGGGGTCAGGGCTGGTCAGACCCCTTACTGCCTTCAGGGCCTGGACAGAAGCAGAGCCAGCAGTACCTGAAGGGGAGATACTCTTACTCTGTGGGTGAATCTTGTCCTGTGTTGTCCTGTGCTGGAGACTCAAGTATATCTGATGTATTAAAATGTCTCTGTGGGAAATATGTAGTGCACAATGCTTCCTGTTTTGATTATTTCTGACTTGTCATAAAGGGTCTTACTTGTAGTTTGAAGGGCAGGAAATTCAGTAATTTAACATCAGTCACTCAGTGGAAGTGTGATACTCATTTTTTTAGTTTCAAGAATTAATGTGATCAGTTTGTCTTGAGTGGCATGGGCCACCCTAATGAGCAAAGTTACAATTATTTCCTGATCTGGTTTTATACTGAACACATTTGCATCCTGCATTTTTTTTCGTAACTTTGAGCTTTATCTGTAAAGTTGCTCTGTTTTTCTGTAGGTGCTTTTTTTTTTTTCATTTTATATATATCCTGTTGTTGGCTACTTGTTGGCAGGACTTTGAATTAATTGAATTAATGCTGACACAAACACAGGAATTTGGGACTTGCAAAATTAATTGTATTTCTTTTGAAATACATTTAAACTTCTGTCTTGCACTTAGCAATTTGTGGTGCTTAAGCAGTCTGTTTCCTTTAAGCCAGCAAGGGGGAGGGAAGCACTCTGTGGTTAGATGTGTCCCTTCTCACATTAAATGTAAAACTGAATGGGGAGCTCCGGTGGTGATTGGACAGGTAGCTTTCTCTGGACCAGAGTCATCATTTCCAGTGTTCTGGCCAGATTCCAGCTCGAGCAGTTGCACTCTGCTCAGCTACTTATTTCCACAGGCTCCAATGGCTGGAGTCTGCTTTGCTTTTTAAACTGTTACTGTGTTACTCCCTAGTGCAGCTAAACTGTTTTTTGCCTTTAGTTGGCAGCCTTTCTGAGTGGATGTCAAGCAATCACTATGAATAAATCTGTTTATAGTAGATTTGTTAAGTGGCTGGGATTCCTTGGTAGACAGGTTATTTGTAGCATATTATGTGTATTCATATTATTTTCTCTTGTAGGACTATAAAGGAGCGTGAATATTTATGGCCATGGCACATGATACTTAATGGTGCATTTTTCTGAATAGACTCTAGTGTTGTTATAAGTATTAGAAATATCAGGACATTCTGACATTGTGCCTTCGCTGACATAAGCAGAAAGATTTGTGTGCCTTTTGGGGATTTTTATTAAGTTATAAAGAATGTACATATGATTGGTCAGTCAACTGGGAACTCTGGTGTCGCCTTGTTCTTCAGATTACATGTTACACTCTTCACTGATTATAAATTGTACTGTTGCTGCTGCAATGGGGAAAATTGTCTGCTTGGTTGTGGGTTTTTTTAATCTTAAACTTTTTAAATCTTAAACTAACCCAAGAGTTGGTGATAGATCAGCATGCACAAATAGTGCTTTCTTTTTCCCTCTGTATTTGAGTTTTAGCAAAGAGTTTGTTAAGCAAAAGTTGTTATCTTCACTTTGCGCTCCTCTCTGCCTTGCCTAGCCAACTTTCTGGTTGCAAGATACTCTTGGACAAGTATTTTGTGTATTGGTGTGCTCCTTCCTCTCTGGGTGACCCACTTTATTCCTCATCCTCAGCACCTCTCAGGGCAGTAAGGTGGGCTTGCCTACACAGAGGAGGACGTATAACCCCCCTGTAGTGACTGTGGATATCTGGAGCTTTCTCCATGTGGGTATCTTAGGGTGTTGTGTGTGTTATCTGGTCAGCTAAAAGTTACAGCTGTTCTCAGCACAGCCTGGAAGCATCTACTCTGAACTGGTTTGTGGATGTGCAGCACTGAAAGAATGTCTGAGCTATCTGGGACTCTCCATGCCTCTAGCTGGGCATCAGGTTGGAGTTTGCAAAAGTGGTCCAATGCTGTCTGCATCATCTCTCAAGGGTCCAAGCTAGAAACGAAACTATTTTGAGATTGATACAGTGGTGCTAAAGATTTTTCAGCCTAGCTGGAATGGAGTTAGGTAGCTTGTAGGGGAGTTTCCTTACTCCTGACAATACAAATTATCCAAATTTACTCTCTTCAAAGACATGAGGTATTTTCTAGTCTTGTTTTGAAGCTTTTGGTTGATTAGTGTCCCCCCCCTCCCCACTCACCTTTCTTTTCTGTAAAGTTTTCTCAAAATTGAAATTTGCTTGAAAAGAATGAAAAGGCTCAGATTCTTGTGAAATCTTCTGAATCTAGCAGCTGGAGTTTTAGCTGAAACAGAACTCACCCCCTAACCATGAAAAATACCAAAATACTTGCAGTAAGGTTTTAAAAGTAAGGAAACTATTGAAAGTTATGAAGTGACAGTTAATCAGCAAAACTTTCTAGGTTACTGGCTTGGTAGGCTTTACTAGGTTTCTTTTATTACTCAAATAATGAACAAATTCAATTAAGCAAGAATTAACATAAGTGATAAAATTTAGTGTGGATATTATTAGCAAATAATATTATGGTATTGTATAAAATAATATATACACTAGAGGAGATCTTGGCAAGCAAATATGCCTTCAAAGTATATGCTCTACTGTATAGTTCACACCCTGTCTGATGCACTGATTGATTTGTGCATTTTTCATAACTTTAGTTGGTGTCCTTGAATTAGAAGAGTATGTAATTGTGTATGTGGCTACAGATGGGTTGAAGGCGTCTGTTCCCAGCAGATGGCAGGATATCCTAGTCTATCCCATCCAGCCACATCTTGGGTGCAGCCCAGGCTGCCTTGTGTGCATTGATGCTTTTGATGTATTATCTGATTAATGCGGTATGCTTCCAACGTGGCCAGGCGCCTTGAAGGCTATGGAGTACTCCTGTATGTTGCTTTTATGAAACTTTTATGAAGATAGACCTTGCTCAGGCATATTCAGAGTCAGAAACCTTTGTACTAGGGTGAGGTGAGGCATTTGGGAGCAGATGGTGCTCAGATCCCTTTGGTGGAGGAAGGGTGCTCTGTGCAGGTGGGTGGTAATAGGCTTGCCAGGCCCATCTCGACTGTGCCAAGTTTCACAGGATGGTTGTGAGATGGAAGGAATACTGCTGCATGAGATGCTGTTGACACTTTCAAAGAAACTAAGGTCACGCTGCGGCTCAGGTTGTGGCAGGGCTGCAGCCACACTCAGTGCTGGGCAGGCAGCATTAGCTAGTTAAAGGAAATCAATTTCCCCTTTAACGATATAAGCGTCTTGCTGAGTGTGAGGTACAAATTCCTCTTCATACAGGGAGAGAGCTTGTTATTTTTAGAAAGACCATGGAGTGAAAGGTGGATGTTAGTTAGATATTTTAGTGTGCTGCTAGGATTTTAAGACAAACAACCCTTCATCTGCTCCAGAGCCAATTATGTTAATGGTCTCATAGATCTAAAAGCTGTGGCCGTGTGTCAGGCATAGGCCTCTCATATGGAATATCTGTGTGAAGATAAAAGGGCACCTTATGTACACTGTGTGCACACCACAGATTAAAGTAGCATGCTTTCTTTTGGGTTTGTGATGTGATCTTTCAGTAAATATTAGTAACATTTTAATGAATAAAAATGGAGACCAGAGAAATGACTTGCATTTCATACTGATAGTAGTCGTTTCAGGTCAAAAAGACTCCAAAACAGAATAGTATAAAGTACAGGGAATAGTAAGATTTAAGCCTTACAAAACTGAGCATAGTTTATGAACTGCAGAATTTTGAGTTTGTGAGAGCTGATGTTTTTTAATGTAATAGTTAGATGATTGTGCTCACCTGTTCTGTGTATTCCAGTATTAACCAGTAGTGGTAGAAAAAAAAAATCCCCAGCTGTCATTATATCCTAGTATCTATAGGGCTATAGCTGTTAACTCTGTTCTGTGGAAGGGCTAACATCAGGTCAAGACTCATTTAAAATAATTTAATAAACAGGCAAACAATTCAGCTTATATCTGTCTACCAATATAGATGATGTTTTTGTGAATATTTGAATGGGTGTGAGGGCAGGGTGTTGTATTTTCAGTTTCTGTAACATTTTTAGCGAGATTGTTTTAATCAGGGCTGATGAGAAGTGACAGACGGAGCCCTCTTACCTCCAGCTAGGAGAGGAAGAAATGGGCCATGACTGGGCAGAGAAGTTGAAATAACCCTCATTTCCTTTCAACCCCACCTGCATCTGTAGTAGCATTACTCAGCAGCACCTATATCAGCTTCTACAGAAATTAACCTCACCTTGATCTAGGAAATGAAATTAATCTTCTTCTGAAGAGAAAATTGTGAATTCCACTTTCTACCTTTGATTGCCTTCTTTCCCCCCCCCCCGCCCCCACCACCTCCCCCCCTCCCCCCTCCCCCTTCCCGCTCCTCTGCCACTGTCTGCTTGCTTCATTCTCATTAAATATCCACCAAAAACAAA
>JANIJG010020693.1:43604-53941 GCA_024611175.1 Megaceryle torquata
TTTTTCCATAACCTTCTCCAAATATTAAACCACAAAAAATTAAGTGGTGAAAGTGAAATGATATCTGTGAGTGGGGGCAATCTCTGCAGTCCTTTTGTTTCATCACTGTTGAGGTGAACATGTCAACAGCTGTCAGCAATAATGCTTATTCTTCCTACAGCAATGTGATGGATTGATATGTGTACCAAAATATGTTAGAAATTGAAATAAAATATGCATTTTTTCATAATTTATCAGCATTATGATGGCACAAAAAAGCCAGTCTTATGAATAATACAGAGCTCTGCAGCAGGCATTATGTACTGTAGGTAATAAATGCAATGTCTCTCCTAGACTACCAGGAGAGTTGTAAAGCAGAATGCATTAGTTCTGCTTTGTGATAATAAATCATTTTAGTTTGTCAGAAGGATCTGGCTAACTTTTACTCCTGAGGTATGAAAGAATGCAGTGCCATACGGCTCTGGATGGTTTCTGAACTGTTTAGGCTGGCTCTGAATCTCCTGGGTAACGTTTTGAGTGAGCGATATGGTTAGATAACAAGTGGCAGTATTTCTCAGGTATTGATGTTGTGATACCTCCTGTTGTTTTATTGCCTAGAGTGGCTGATTTTGTCCTAATTGGAACTGTAGCTCTTCTCTGATGTTTTGTGTCTCTATTTGCAATATGACTCCGTGTCTCTCTGAAGAGCTGTGCAAGAATGCTGAGTGACAAGCTGTTCTGCTGCTTGGGCGTCTTTTGCAGGGGGCAAAGAATTTAATTACACTCTAGTTTTCATTTTGCACATCTAACCACTGGCTTAGGCAGTTGTTGTAAAAAAGCTACCTTTCCCTAAGCTTCTGTGCATATCACCTGATTGTTGCTGCAAACAGCCCAGATGATGGCAACACAGAGTAGGTAGAAGCAGACCTGGGCTGATTATTCAAGATTAGAGAAAAAAATTACTTGGGTAAACTTCACTAAAATATGCAAGTTATCTCAAGTTCATTAATTTCAGTTTAATTTTCAAAGCACTATGTGTTCTGGTGTTCTTAGGAAAGGTAGTTGAGTCTTTCTAATCTGTTTTTTTCCCAATTTGCACAATTCATTATTTAGATTTAAAGAGGTGGAGTCTTCCCACTTTCTAGCCAAGATTTAGCAGTGGAAAGTATAGTGAAATATCATTAATAACTTTATCATCTGTACAAAACATGCTACAGTGTATACATAACATGTTATGAGGTATTATAAGAAAAAAATTAAACTACCTAATGTTATGTGGAGTGTTACTGTAGCCCCTTTTATTTTGTATGCTTCCTACTTGAAGAAACCTTTATGAATTGCTATTATTTTTTGTTGTATTGTAGAAGCTTTAATTGACATGAATATCCCAACTGATTAGAGAACCAGTCCTGTATTTCTCGCTATACCTTGCAGTGGTTTTGTATGAGTTGATACATATGGTTATCTTGAGATACCCCTGAGTAATGTTGATACTGATTAGGAGGAGCAGCCCACCAGCTGTTGTAGGTGTTCACTTCTGCTGTCTGCACTCTCTGACCACAACTTTCTTTCCGTTTGCTTGTCCTTAGCGAGAGGGAGCAAGATCTTCCGTCTGCAAATGGTAGTGTACTTTGGCAATGGCAATGCTGGGTTTCCAGAGTTGCCCATTTCATTTTTCCTCATCCTTGGATGTGTGCTTTCATGGAATATGATTCTTCATTGCACAGTTTTCTTTGGAGATACTGGTACCAAGCCTGAAGAATAATTACGCACACTATTGCTACTGGAACCTGCATAGTGGTCAGTGATGCTTCATCAGGACATGGGGGTTTTTTTTTGACCTTGTCTGGTGCCACACAGGTGCTATCACTGCTCAGGTGTCAGGGGAGAAAACAGGGAGCTTATGTATAGGCTGCAGAAGGCATCAACTTTGTTTGCTTTAGAAATTCAGGAGGGGCAGGGAGGTCCCCATGTTTGTGTGGAGACTTTGTGACTACTTTTACCTTACCCACTGTACCCCAGGTTCTTTCTTGCTCTCGGGTGCATCTGTGTATTTGGCGAACTCCTCACGATATGTGAGGTATGCAACTGAGTGCACAGGAGTAGTTCAGCTCTGTAGTCCTTGAAGAACAGTATCTCACAGTTGTTTTTTTTTTTCTGTGGATTGGCACAGTTGAACACACTGCTTTGTATTCTGGCCTGTCTACTGAAATTACATTGCCAAGTTCTCAGATGAAGTTTTCCTCAGAAGGTGTTGTGGATCTTGAATTACATACTGGTAGAATAATTCTCTTCTTACAGAGTTCTGGCTGGTGCAATTAGCCTCATATTTAAAGTAGCTGATATGTAAAACTTCAAGCTTCAAATGATTTAGAGATATTTTACTCTGGAATTGTTCATAGGAAAGTATTGTGTACTTTAAAGACCAGCAATATCTTTAAAAAGATTATTTTGCAAATTGATGGGATTACTCAGTGTTGTGACTAATGGTCTTTCTCTTGTTTAGAAGTTAAATAATAATAAGCAGTTCCATTAATGTAGGTAATAAACAACAGTGTACTTACAGAAAAGCAAACAAAATAGTGTTCTCTTTTTGGTTGGTTGGTTGGTTTGTTTGTTTTAAAGCATTGGTGTGCTGTAGCTTTTACTCTGCTTTTAACCCTTTTCAGTTCTGGCAGTGTGTTCTTATTCCTGTATTTTACTCAGCTTAGCACACAATCACTGGCTATTCACCCCAGTCCTATATTGCAATTTTATTTGGTTTTTAGGAGCCACATGCCTAAACAAAAGTTCTTAGTTCTAAATGTTCAGTGTGGTTTTCAGAGGAGAATTTAGTTATTCAATGGAACATTGCAGTCCATCTTGTCTGAGAACTGGAAATGAAGAATTTGCAGAACAAGCTTTGTTAGTTCTTGGTGTGTGGAGATTCCCCTGAAAATAAAGGGAAGCTGATGCACAGAAAAATTAAATGACATTGCAAATCTTAGTGATAATATCAGTAAGTGTCAATCTTCATTTCCCTTTGCTTGGAAAAATATCCCTAAACCCTCAAGACTCACTGAACAATCCTCTCTTGATTTATCCTCAGTCCAAAAATACCTCCCAATATCCTTGTTACTAGAAATGGGAATTGATGGAAGAAAGCTGTATTTGGGTTCGGTAATAGAATTGCCTTCTGTTTCACGCAGCAGCCTGGTGTGCTCAGTCCGGCATGCAAAGGTGCTTGTTGGCAGTATGTCTGATGGTAATACTGAGGTCCTACCCTCACCTGCTGGTTCACTGTGTAATCACAGATTCACTGAGATGGCTTTAAAGAATTCATTCTCTTCCTTAGAAACTTTTGCCACAGTCTTTTGCTTGACGGTTTCCAATTTTTACTTTTTGGGATCTCTTTTAATGCTTTCTGTATAGCTAACACATTTTGAAGTCTTTGATTATGGCAGTGGGCTTTTGGTGAAACAGGAATTGATCTTTTAAATCAGTCTGACTTTATCATAGCACATCACAAAGAGTAAGAAATGCTTCATCCCTGCAGAAAGAAGTTGCTTTGGAAATTACAGGAGAATGTGAATCAGACTATTTGATCTAATGGCTGAATGTGCTTTCAACAAAATGTGATGCAGACTCTGTTCTTTGATCTCATTTGTCCTTTTAAAACTCGCTTCTCGAGTGTTTTGTGTCCGTCTGTTCATTTTGTGCGTTGTACAAAGTAATGCACTGCTGCAAAAATGAAACCAGTAACATAAGTTTTAATGCTGAAAATTGAAGCTGCCGAGGATTATCACACATGAACAGCTGTATCAGACAGACCTGCTCTTACAGGTGCTCTGTAAAGCTGTTAGAGAGAATAAAACACCTGGAATCTTCAGATCAGAGTTTGGCACTTGGACACTTTTGGTTTTTCCCGATGTCTATATTCCATTTCAGCTTGCCTTTGTCAGACTGTAAATACTTTACTTGCTATATGTAGTCTTCACAATAAAATACAATGCAAGAGGGAAGGAAGAATAAACACAAGTGAAAACAGGGTCTTTCTGTATGTCTTCCTAAAACATCAAGTATATTTGCTGTCACTGCTGAGATTTCTTATTCCAGGAGCTGCATTTATGCATTAGCTTGCAGAAGCTCCCTTGAAAGCAGAAGAAATAACACCTCCTCAAATTTAAGAATATCGTAGCATCAGGATATGTACTGCCTGGTGGAAAGTTGAGGAAGGGGGTTCAAAGCAAGACATCTAAATACATGCTAAGCTTTTATGTGTATATGGTCTGATGTAAATGGGAGAAATAACTAAAATGTTGCTCGTTAAATGTTTCTGCTTATACTTTGTGGGTGAGAGGAGAAGAGGCATCAGGCAAGGGGGCTGGAGATGAAGAGATAGATTAGGTGATGTGAGGTGAAAGAGAAGAACAGGTTTAAGCCAAAGTGGGGAAGAAAGCGAGGACTGCTGCACATTCCTGCTCAGTGTTGCACAAAGGATGTTGAGACAGGTTCAGATACACAGAGCTTTCTTCACAGGACCCATAGCTTATGAGACACACTAACTCTTAGCAATAAAATTTACCTTGGGCAAAAAGAGAGAAAACAGAAAGAAGACTCTTCTCAGGGGCCAGCCGTAGAGTGCAGGGCCCTGGATCAGCATCTCCCCCTTTTGTGAAGGATACAGAGAAGGAGTTGAAGAGGCCTGTAAAATAACAGTGGATAATTTTGACTTTTTCAGCGACTAACAGCAATTCAAGACACAGCCTAAACTTCTTGATTCTAATGAGAAGATTTATTTCAGCAACTCTGTGTACTAGCTCATGAGAGCTGAATTTGTTTTCTCTGTGTGCTGGTTTTCCCCTGTGGCCTGATGCTGCAGCAGAGCTGCATTCCCCCATGATGCAGGACAGTGACATTATCCTGCTGTCATGTCTGGATTTTTGGAGGTGAAAATGCTTTCCATCTTTCTCACTGTAATATGATATCACTCCTTGGGGCTTTCTCCCTGTCTGGGGTTCAAGGAGAAGTTTCTTTTCCACATGGATCTCATTTAGTAAATATCTAAACTTGATTTCAGTGTAACTTTATGGAAATAAGTCTATCTATAGACGCTACTTAAAATAGTTTTAAGTAATTTCAGAGTATGATGAATACAGAAGCTTAATGCTACAAAATCTGCCTTGCAACTTGGCTTTCTCTCAGCTTAGATATTAGTCTGGGCTCTGACAATGACAAATTCCCCACTTCAGACTTACTGCTATTTATTTTCCTTTTTGTCAGAGTTGTTTGTTTTATTACTTTATTTTTTTGCCTCGAAATTTTATGCTTAACCTTTCCATACAAATCACCTGTTACAACCATTTGCATGAGAAAAAGTTCCTAAAACTTTAAAACACAAACAGAGAAATAAAGATAAGCAGCACAATGTGTCACAGCAATGCTCTTTCATAAACACTTGCTTTGCACTGGAGTAGGCTGAGAGGAAGCGTATATTATATGAGTAAAAGAAATACTTCCTAATCCCTAAACACTTCCACATCTTTAGCAGGAGCTTGGGAAAGATTCTGTATAGCAACATGTAATTGGAGTCCAACTTTTTAAATAGGAAATCCATAGACTACTTTCCAAATTACACACACATTTAAAAGATTGCATATGGGGCTATTCTTTCAGCAGTATTTGCAAATAGCTATTTAAAAGTTCAACCTCTCATATGTAAGCATACCAATACTTAACCACTTAGCCTTTCATCTGCAAGGTAATTGATAGCTTACAACCCACAATGAGTCTGTTACAAGTGATGATGGTGCAGAGAAATGGCTTCACCATACATTTTATACTGGCATGTGAAAAAAGACTCAGCTGTAGCACGCACTTCAGGTGTAAGAACCATTCATTGCAAACCATTTGGTCCTATCTGGTCATAGCTGCAGTGTTGAGCTGAAAGGGTTCAACTGATCTATTGTTTAAATTTCCCTATTGGATAATAATCCAACCCATTCTTCTGTTAGCTCATTTGAGCTCTCATGAAACTTCAGTATCTGCCAGGCCTGCAGCTGTTGAAATTGGACTCAAAATGGCAGGGGTTCAAAATTAGAAAAAATAATACTGTAAAAAAAAAAAAAAATCTCTTCTAACAGTGCTCAGCATGGACAGGGAGCAGTCATTCATTGGATTACTAATGCCCACATGACCAATGTGGACATTTCTGCTTAGCCTGGTCCGGCATAACCAGTTAACTTCAAATGGTTCAACTCTGCAAGGTAGCCAGAGCCTTAAGTACCCACCTCCTCTGTGCACAGATGAGGCCACATTATTTTTCTTGAAAGATCTTGGTAGGAGAATCTCTGCACGTGCAAGTTTCAGCTCTGGACTAAACCAGGTGACCACATAGGCCATTTCTGGGAATGTAGTGAACAAGAAGAATGCATAGTTTTGGAGGTCACTGTCTCTGTTTTCTTTAGACTCTACTTAAAGCTGCATTTATTTATTTGTTCTTCTGTTGGATTTGCAACTAAAACATGCATAAGGTCAGCAACTTTTATTGTTAAACACTGTGTAGGAGCTCATATTTATTGACATCTTGCATAAGTTATATTTTCCATCTTCAAATAGGAAAAACACAATATAATAGATAGTTTTGGTTTCTAATGATGTACTGAATGGAGAAGCTGTGCAGAGCAATGGGTTGATACTATGTTAGTGAATATAATGACTGCATGTGTATCTTCCTTTAATCATTGAGCTCTTTCTTGTGACCCACCACTGACCCCTTTAAGAACAATTTCTTTTTCATATACATACAGTTAGCTGGCATAAATACCTTTCCTAGGTAATTATGCTGAGTGTAGGCAGTGTCCATGCTATGCATATCAATGAATGTGACTTGACTTGTTTTCCTAGTTTCCAAAACCAGCAGTCACTTTCTAGTGATGTTTTACAATTGAAATGGTTCTGTAACTGGAATAGGAGCTCTAGAAACCCTCTAATTAAAATAAAAATCTGTTATGCACACCTTGTATGTGCAGCATTTGCCTTGGGGAAAACACCAATAGTTTGATTGCAGTTTTTACAGGAATCATGATTTCTTTGTAAATGACCCTATAGAAAGATTCCTTTAGCCAGGTGTTATATTAAGAAGGGGGAGTGGATGGATGGAAAACAACAACAAAAAATGACCCCTGAACCTGTGAAGAGTCCTCATGAGTCCATACCTTATTTTCAGAAGATATTTTCACAGATCTCTATAATTTCTCAGCTAGTGACTATTAAAAGGTTTGTACTGAATATAGCATCATAGAATAGTAGGGGTTGGAAGGGACCTCTGGAGACAGTCAAGTCCAACCCACCTGCCAGTGCAGGAACACCTAGGGCAGCCCACACAGGAACAGATCCAGGTGGCTTTTGAAAGTCTCTAGAGAAGTCTCCTTCTCTAGAGAGGAGAAGAATATGTTATGTCTCACTTTGTCAAATTCTCACTGTTCACATTAGTAGCCCTATTAATGTGATTTTGTACAAACTGATGCCATTTTGAACCATTGTTCCTTGCTAATCTTTTATAACCATTCTTAGAAAGTCTCCCGGGAGAATGAAAACATTTTCCTCAGACACAACAGTCAAAAGTAGTGAGAGCTGAGTTATTCAGGTTACTAGACACAATCTGCTTTTCTTTGTACTGAGAAGGGAAGGTTTGGTGAAAACTGGTATTTAATACATTGAAGTGCCTTAAGGACTGCGGTTTATCTGGACTGTTTTGTACCTGCTTTTAAGTGTTGGCTTTCTGCTCATCCATGGAGTAGCTGCATCTTGAAAATGTATTTCTTCCCTTCCTATTTCTGATGGAGAAAGGAAATTCAGAAGGAAATGGCAGTTTTGACATTCCCTGTTCTGAAGTATCCTCTGAAAGCTGGGAGAGAAAATCACTCCCATCTGCATTAACATCCCACTTGAAGAAAGATGTGTCTTGCGCATTTGTGTCCTGCTGATTCAGTATCAGTATTTCTGCAGCAGACAGAGTTAGGACAAAGATACGTGCACAAAAAAAGCACCTAAGATTGTTACTATTCCTGTTTCTCTGGTACTAAGTCGTTCTTTTGTCACGGCCTTTGTAACTTCTGACTAGGGGCTTGCATGCTGGAGTACATCCAATTTGTTAACATGTCTGGAATGTGTCCTCTCACTCGTTTTGTTTGCCTTGTGTTCATTTTCACCATGTTAAGTCTATGGCCATAACTTGTTGCAAGGTGTAAGAAATGCCATGTTTTCCCTCTCTGGTCTTCTATAGCCAATTGATTGGATCTGGTGTTTGTGTTCCTCTTTTTTGGCAATACCTGCCCATCCAGGATCTGGTGGGCAAATGGGGAAAAGTGTCAATTGACTGACCGTCAAGACTAATGACCAAAAATGTCCCTTTTCCCACCAAATCCAAAAGGCAATCTTATTTACAGTGAGAGATAAAACACAGGATGCTGAATGTGGATTTACAGTGGTTTAGCTGAACTACTTTATTTAAACAGGTAAAAATTTGTGTGTAGGTGAAGCCTTCCTAAAATTGAACATTTTACTTCATAGTTGGGGGAGTCTGCCTTACTGTCTACTCCATTGAAAAACTGTCACATGATTATGTGCCTTCAGCTTATATTTTCAGTTTCACTGATGCTGTCATTAAGCACGTAAAACTGATCCTTTTCATTTTCCCTTTACTTGATGGTGGTTGGCTAGATGGACGTTTTCACTTTTGTGTACTATGCAAAGTTTTGCACCAAGAAGTTCACAGCTGACTTGAGAGAGGCTGCTCATATTTTCACTAAAATCAGGATCTCATTGCAATTTACTTGCCAATAAGAGGCCAAACTTACTGTCATACAGTGAAAACAGCGCACCATCATTTCTTCTACTCTTCTGTTCTTTATTCTGTTCTTCCTATTTATTTCTGTGCTTACAGGAGTTCCTTATTTAGTATTAAAATTGTTTTAGTAGTAAAACTGCTATGGAGTATAGAATACTATATATTAGTCTGGTTTAAACCAGAATACGTGCAACCTCCAAATCTTGTTGCTGTTTAACTGAACTGTTTTAAAGCTCCACAATCAGTAAAGTCATACCTTTTGGTTAAATTGATGTAATATTACATACAGAGAATGTTAATACCCTATTACAATTTCTTCATAAAACATTAAAGTAATCAGGATGGTAAGTGTGAAGAGAATACAGAAGGAAAGTGCAATTATCCTCTCATGTGAATTTTTTCACAAAGTAAATCTGACCTTGTGGATTGACCCATGTCTTTATTCTGCAAATTCTGTCTGGTAACCTAGAATAAAGGCAGTCAGTGAGTACTGGGTGTGTGAAGCAAATTGTCTCAGGATCACAACAACCATCTGAAGATCATCAGCTTGTTTGACATTGTTTTCTGTGTCACTTCACTTGTGTATGCTGTCTGTGTTTCTGTAGTTGGGCTTGCTGTTTAATTGAAAATTAAATTTTAGAAGTTACTCCTGCCCATGGAAATGTTGTGTACTCTTTCTCTGGAATGTGGCTGGGTAAATTTAGATTGGTGGCTTCATAGAAAATTTGTTCTCTTTTAAGACTGGGACAAAATTTTAAGAGTTTGACTCTGTACATCTGTTTGTAGTAGTGTATGTGTGGAATTTTCAAATATTATAAAGACCCAATGCATTGCAGACAATGATCAAAATAGCCTGTATAATTATTCCTTCATATCTTAGTAAATTACTTGCATCACACCTGTCAGTACACTTATAGGAAAACCTTAATTTCTTTATCAGAGGATTTTTTTCTATATCATTAATGTTGTTTTCCACTTTTTTTTATTCTTATCTATTCTCCTACACAGCAAACAGCTGATTATTGTTTTTGTCAGGTCTCTGCTTCTGCTTTTCTCTTACTATTGCCTTGAATGAAAGCTTTCAAACTCCATATTGATTAAAGGAACCGAAGCTTGAATTGTGTCCAACTTTTGCTAATACCCTGTGAAGTACTTAACCAAGTCAATCTAGAGATTGCTTGATAAGTCAAATTGCATTCTTGAGAATTTATGGGACTGAAAGGTCATCTCTTGTTGACTGTAACTATATACAAAGCAAAATCACAAACATTTACTAGATACAGATTATCTTCAGGGGATATTATCAAGTATACTATGATGTTGGATCAGGCCAAGTCTCATTCAAAGTTTAATAAAAACTGTAATCACTGTAAATGCACATACTTAAGTGTATATGTGTGTCACAGTTTAGGGTCAAGGCAGCCCCGTAGACTGATAACAGATGCTCTCTCTTAACCCCCCTCCCTCCCCAAAGGGGAAGAGAAAGGGAATAAGGGAGAGAGACTGAGCGATTAGAAAAGGAAACTAG
>JANIJG010020694.1:0-10985 GCA_024611175.1 Megaceryle torquata
TTTTGATTTTCGTATATAGCAGTGTCGAGGGACTGGAGAGGTGGGGGGGGGGGGGGGGGGGGGTGGGGGGGGGAACCACAAAAAAACCAAACAAAAATCACAAAACAAGAAACTGTGTTCCTTTCCTTTATTATGAAGTACCAATATCTTGCATTCAACATGCAATTTATTGCTTAGACATTATTGCATATATCAAAGGAAAAAAATAATCAGCCAGTATCACTTTATGCAAGCTCCTAAATGGTTCAAACTAAACATAGAAATGCTTTACAATGTCACTGAAATGCAAACAAATAACTCAGATTTTTTTCTTAATAAAAAGTAAATTTAAACCCAGAATACGTAATCATCTGCCTTACTACAACTGACTACTTCCATCATCGATCCACAGAGTTGTTATATTGCATTTTTAAGTCCTTGTGTGATGATAAAGATTGCTACTACAGTCAGGCCACATTTGAATTTAATAATGTGATCCTGACATTTTGTGACAGTATTAGTATTTACTGCAAACCAGATTGTCAAGATTTACCAGGAATCAGTCTAGTAGAATTTACAGTTTTCATCCTTACTCTGCACATAAGTTATATATATATATATCCAATTTCTTCTTATACAGAAGATTATATAAACGTTTTTGAATTACAGGCTCCATTATTGATGCCTAACGTGTAACTCGCTTGTTCTTAACTCCTTCTGTAATTTGGTTTTCTATCAGGTTAGCTGTCTTTACATGTTCTACATATACAGGTATCTGTTGATATTAAAGAAAACACTGTTTGGTATATGCATGCTAGAAACAAATGCAGGATATTTGGATATGTGCATATTAAGTGTGCAAATTAGATAACTGAGCTCATGATTAGCCCTTTTCCTCCTTCCCCCTATCACATGATGGATTTCTGTTGTGAAACTGAAAAAGGGTTATAATAAACAAAACCAATATATGCTGCATTGCATTCAAAATGTTCTATTCTGTATTACAGCTTAGTATTAATATTTAAATGTTGCTTTCAAACCTAGCAAATTTTTTTAAAATACCGAAATTTAAAACCATAGCAGACAATTTACATGCAACGTGTTCCACTTGGGTGCAGATTCTCATATGCTTAAATATTTAAAGGCTCATAAAAAAGCATGTCCTGTCCACAAGACAAGTACAATGTTTGACATCCCACACATAGATTAAAAATAAAGATACACTACATAATATTGTATTTGCTTTTATATTTTCAATTTCAGTAAGTAGGAAGTTATAAATAGCACATGGAATCATTATATGGTTGATACCAAGCCGCACTGAATTCTTCCTAATTCACTCTCTTAAAGACATTTCCTTTAGATTGCGACTAGATTAAAAATTTATATACATCAGTAGAATCAGATGCCCTTTCAGTGCAGGACATCATACAATGAAAGTGATCTCAGAAGAAATTTTGCCAAAAATATTTCTTATACCAAACAATACCATTAATTTTTTTTATAGCTACCTTTCACTCTTTACTGAGCTATAAAGTGCTTGGTTATTATAAATAGAGCAAGAATGTCAAAGGAGGTAGCTAGTAGAGATTTGTAATGGGTAAAAAACCTTACCAAGTGTTGTTACCAACTAAAAGTATGATTTCATGCTTAATCCCAGATCTCTAAACATTCCAAGCAGCATACCTTTCATCTTCTTTACCACGAAAAGATCTTTCTGGTTGCTTTCAGAAAATCCTGAGACCTTGATCTGTCCAACAAAGAGATTTTACCTGGTTTGGATGAATATGAAAGTTCATAAATATTGATCACTATTTCCATTTGACTGTTGTCAGGATCTCAGTAATGAAGTATTGTTCTTTTTTTCAGCTGTCAATTTTATTCCATAGATAGAGAAATTCCACCAGGAACAGATCCTTCCTCATGAAGTTCCTTGTAGCTAGACAATGATGTTGTACAGTAGGCTATTAAAAATGTGAAAGAGGGCTGCCCATACTTTTCAAAGTCTTCTACACTTGCATTTTTTCACGTGAAAATTCTAGTCCCTTTCTATTTGTTTTATTGATGGCTTTCACCAGCAGTCAACACTGCACCAGATCGTAAACTGCAGTAATTGTCAAGCAGCCCTTTATTTTCCTCCAAATGGCTCAGCTGAAGCATCACAAAACAGTCTTACAAATTTCTCTATTAATGATCTTTTATGGATAGCTTATATGTACGTGTACTTAAACACACCCAAGTCCATGAGAAAGTGTCCTCTTCATGCAGCAATCGACAACTGATAACCTATTTCACATAGCCTGAAAATTTTAAAGAACAAAGTTTCATTTTCCACCGTGAACAGAGATATAGAAATACCTAAAGCTTTCAGCTACCTATCAGTCTGCTGTTGTCCCAGCCACAGCAGTAGGAAGACATCTGGGTCTTCTATACTTGTGTTCTCAACGTCTCCTCCACCTCTCCTCTTTAAACCTGCTTGAATGCATTTGCTCACTTGTGTAAGCTTTTACTTTTCAGTTAATGTTAGTTCTGTAGTATGAGTAACCTTCTCCCATAATTTTCTAAGATGGAAGTAATTACCTTCCAGACACTGTAATTATTTTTTAATAAATTTTAATACAAAATTTGGAATTGCTAAGATTTTACATATAAAGTCAGCTCCCCTCATTTTCCCATGCATACAACATTTTTCATTATTCAATAGGTTCTATTTTTTAAGCAATTTAAGTTATTAAATTATGAGCTTACTCAAGATAGCACAGACTTGTAGAAGTAGAGTAGACTTCAGAAATTTAATTCCTACCACTGAAGAATGTGCACCGATAACCCATAAAGCATCTCTGTAGTATAAGGTTCTCAACTTCATTGAAATCCACTGGAACACTCACTGAGAAAATGCCTATTTGAAACACATTTCCTCTCTGTATTGACAAATCAATTATAAAAGCAAAACTTGACCTACCATTCCCCTGTAGTAGTTCTGAAAGTGGCATTTACTCATCTTTTGATGAAAAAGTAAAGCCATAATAAAAGGGAAACTTGCATTCCTACATACAGCCTTACTGGTACAAACAGATTCTCCCATGATCATCGTGCTAATTTTTTGTCACCTGGTACTGAAGAAATTAAAAGAAAAGAAAAACAAGGTAGTGAGTTGGGGTTTTTTGGCAAGATAAACCCCCTCCATTTGATAGGTCCATGGCAAAGACACCTGGTGACATACGAAGAGACTACACAATGCATCTGTTAAAAACAGAAGCTTTAAGCCACTAATAAGATAGTATTACATTCTAAAGGTAGCATTTATTACAATGCCACATCATGCATTTACTTTTTTGCCCAAAAAAAAAAAAGCAAAGACACAAGCTTGCAACATTAAATTTCACCAATATTTCACCAGTTTTTAAACTAGTAAAGTGCAGTTGGAAAATGGGTGCCACAGCTATCTAGTTTGATGTATTATAAGCTTTTAATGGCAGGTAAAACGTGCCCCATACTAATGTATATAGTACATCACAACTTTGCAGCCTGTTTACTACAGTCCTGGCCAAATGCACAAGTATTAATAATTTTTTTTTCATTAGAAAGTTGCCTTCTGACACAGGTAGATGCATCAGGACATAACTGTAATGCATTAAAAAATAAACAAATTAGAAAATTTAAACTTCATCCATTGCAAGCCAGTTTGAATTACACTAATTTTGTACAGCAATCCAAAACATTACATGTTTTAAATTAATTATCCCACTGCCCTTCCATTCGGGATTGTTGCCAAAAAGTGGATTATGCAGAGTTTAGATGGGGGGTGTGTATGTTTCCAATCTAGTTTTAACATAATTTGATTATAGCTTACTTTCTTCTTTTTTTTTTCCCCTATCATACACAAGTCTATCTAGAAGTGAAGGAAATGGACCATTTTTATGAACATTCTCCACTGAAAACAAAACAAATACTGAAATATTAAAGAATATTTCTAAGGAGGGATGAATTTCAAAGGCTTTCCCCAGTTATCACCTTAAGAGTTGCTCCAAATCATCTAATCAATTTCTTTTCATCTTACTTCCTGAATAACAAAAACACACTTCTACTTTCCAACGTTCTCCAAAATGTTTGAATTTACTTATTTTACAATTTATTTTAGAAAGGAATAAGCTATTGCAAAATGATTCCCCCATCTAGTGATTTAAAAAGCACAAGAAAAAAAGTATTCCATGTACACTTTTAAATCATAAAGGTGATAGAAACATAAAGCCTTTGTACCTAGCCAAGATTTTGCATTAGATAAACTGGAATCACCATTTCAAAAGATACCAGGTTCTGCAAATTAGTATAAAAGGGAGTCTGTTTCTTTCAGCAAAGCAGGTCACAGGATCAGCTCTGGATTTACTGGTACCCAAATGAGGTACTGCCCTCACTCAGACCATACAGCTAAACAGATTAGTTGCTAACTTTCGCAAGGCATAAACAGAACTTTTGTCTGCGGGCCTATGAAGCATTAATAAGCACAGAACACAGGGCTGGGGGGGAAACAGTATTAGCAATCCTTGATACCTCCCTTAACAAGGCAGGTTTGGAAAAAGTTTTGAAAAACAGACTGCGCAGTTTAAGTGGTGGAACTTTGCTTACAAAAGCAAATATTACACCTCCCCAAACAATACTCCCCGACATCACTAACCAGGGGACTAACTCATGGCAGCTGCCTTGGTTATAAAGGCATTTCAGGCTACACTGTCCTCTTGGGGTCTTGCAGACATCCAATTCCTGGAAGATGGGAATGCTGCATCCCTCACTCGAGGGCCCAGTACTGGGGCACTCACCCCTCTGCATACAGAGGGCAGAGTTCATGTCACCCAGCTTTGCTGGAGGGAACAGGACAAGAGGAGAACTAATTATCCTACGCAGGGTAAATATCTTTTTGTTTAAAAATAAATTGCTTATTCTGCATCAATAATTGGGATGTGCACTAAAGTACTGAATAAAAATGGATACTTCTAACACACCTTACCAGAAGGCAGAACAAATAACATGTCAAAGAACTCCTCATAAAACCAACAAAAAAACCCCAAACAATAAGCAACCATAAAAACCCCCACCACCACCACTCCACACCGAGGCAAAAATCAGAAGTTAATCAGTCCCAGTTCAGATATGGTTTAAAAGTAGGCAAAACAAAACCAGACTACAAACAAATACAGCAATACAGCTCTCAAAATAATTCAAAAAAATAAATAAACCCCTATAATTTCCCCAAATTGTATTATAAAATAGATTCTAGACTATTCCCAGATGGTCAGATTAATCTCTGAAACCCTCCAAACCTTTAAGTTTCCAGAAGGAGCGAGCACCTACTGACAAATACCTGGTTTAAAAAAAAAAAAATGTTGTGCCTACAGAAGTGAACTGTCATTCTACAGAATTACCATACAGCTTTAAGAGAAGTTTGGCACAAGAATGTTTTTAGTCAACACCTCCAATTCCTGATGCAATTAACAAGGAAAATGTGACAAAAAAACCTCAACACTTCATATCAAATGGGTCATTTCTGAGATAGAAGAAAGTATCACTCCAAGTTACACTTTACATATAGAGAAAAACGTTATATCTTTACAATTAAACATCACATCCAAATAGCCAATGGTTTGAGGAGAGTTGCAGCACTTTTCAAAGGTAGTAGGAGCAGAGGAAAAAGCACTCCAGTAAGAGTTATGCTGTCTCCACACATCATTTACCATACTACAAAAATGATTCCATGGGCAATTTAGAAGATGTACTATTGCATGTAATCTAACACAGTAAAAGTGAATCCTTCCCATTAAAATCAGAGAACTTTAACAATTTTTAAGATATTCTGTAGTCTTATAATACAGCATTTTAGATAAAATTGTTTCATATGTTTCCCAAAATGGTTTGCATTCATATAAGGCAGAACAAAAAGCAGTAAGACTTCACAGAATCAAAGCTAATTTTTTAGCTTTTCTTGCAAAAATTAAAAAGTTGTCAAGAATGAAATCTTGTTTGTTATTCCTAGAAGATGACATAGAAACGTGCCAGGAAAATCGCACCATACTAGGAGTTTGGGTTTTAGTTTGTTTCTTAAAAAAAGAGCAATGTTGGTATTCATAGGACTTATAAAACATTAATCTGAGAAACCTGAGTGAAACACTTTGAACACACTGGTGGACAAGAAGCAAGTAACCAGTCTTCTCCTTTCTATTTTCAGTAGCTTGTAACTGCTTAAAACAGATGCGTGGAACTCGGCTGCATGAGCTTTTGCTATTATTCCTCACCGGACAGGATCCATAAAGCGTGGCCCTGGGTGTGCAGGCAGTGTGGCAGGGAAAGAGTAAGGTCAGTACAGAGGTAAATACCATGTTTCCTTAGCAGGAGCATTCCATGGCAGAAGTGTGCACTCTTTCAGTGAATCCAAATTATTTCAATAGCAGAAATTTCATTTTCTGAATATGATTTCTAGTCAGATTTTCCATTTCTATGAGTTTTGGCTTCCTCCCGTCCAATAAGACAAATGACTTTGTAGCATCCTTTTGCAATTTTGACCATCCACATCACATTCATAACATCCAAGACAACACTTGAGATAATCCAGGCGCTCTGGGCTGCGAATCCTAATCTCTGGAAAGCCTCTGTTCCAAATGAAGAAATTACATGGCTGTAATATATAGGCATGACGGCAATCCTCACCACGAAGAACACAACTGTCATCAGCACACCATTGATGATGTTGGCCTTTGAAGATTTGGGATATCCCAGTACTTCAAAAAACCACCTGCAAAAGAAGTGCTCACAGATACCAAGCAGACTTGAAGCCATCTCATTAAAGAAAAAAAAAATTTTAATTCATGTTTTCTGTAATTAATCAATTTATTAATTGCCTTTTCCCTTATCATATCTAAATTACTGCACTGTATATCTTGGCTTAGTTGAAAATTCTTCTGCTTGGCCATATTTTTATTTACTTTTTTTTCCTAATCTCAAGAGAGCTCTAATTTCCAGTTTCTCAGATTTGGGCTTTATAAATTCAGAACCAGAGATGATAAAGGGCACTGGATGATGTCACAGTCCAGTATGTTACGCAGTAAAATACAAAATCTAAAATCCCCCTTTTCCCACTACTACTGCTGGGTCATAAGGGGTCTTTAAAATAAAATCCTGCATATTAATTCCATAGTAGACAGGCATAACATATCTATTGCCTAGCACACAGAACCTGAAGGTTGAATTCCTATAAAAAGGAACAAACAACTCCTCTAATTCTTTATCACTCACACTTAAACCAGAATAAACACAAGGAAAATTTGTGCACATTAAAATCTGGCAAGTTAAAGGGACAGGAATGGAGGAAAATTACTTAAATCCCTGTATTCATGATGGGGGATGGGAAGGGGAACTGGAATAATCAGTTCATTTCCAAGAAGATGTGAGGGTAAAACTATGTAATGAAATAACAGTTCTAAACCTGTTTTAGAAGTAATTTTTAACTGCCTACAGATTACAACCTAAGTAATTATAAATATACTAAAAAGATCATTCAGACATCCAGCTCTAACATAAACACTCCAAGAATTCATTGACAGAGCAACTAAGACAAAAATCCAGGCACTTGAAAGTGGCAGTCCAGCCTGGGAACAGGATGTCTCACCACAGAAACACTTACTGGCATAATGAAGAAAGAGACCTGATATATTTGGTCAGACTAACTATCAGAGCCAGTACTTTCGTTGATATATATACACAATAGAGATTCCAAAATTAATATAGTTTTTAAATATACTGCAATGTGCCGATATAGGTAACTGGACATCTGCTTAGCAACATCCTCTCCCAGCAAATAAAAAACATAAAAGTCAGTAAATAGCAGTTACCATTACAATTTTACCCTCTGCAGCTCAAAATTAATTACATAAATGCTGATACTAACATTAAAAGAGCTAAATGTTTGGCATGCAGACAATCTCCAGTTAGATATCCCTCAACTCAGACAGGAAATACACAGACAGTTCTCAGATTAGAATATCATTTTATATTTTAATCATAGCTCTTTTGGTAATACTAAGAATGCAAACAAGAAACAATGTAAGTCATTATCATTATCCACTGCTTACTATCTTAAGGGTCTGTTTCTCTTCAAATGTAATGGAAAAAAAAAATACAAAAAAAAACCCCATGAAACAACACACACACAAAAAGTAAATAACAAAGCCAACAACAAAAAACACCAAAACATTAATGCACTAATGAGAGGATATTCTTCCTTAGTGCAAGGGACTTTATCATCTTCTACAGGGATTTCTGTTTTTCTGAGAAAGCAGCGAATGTTGATATTCAAAGACACACGACCTCACCATAGGCACTTTAAAAGTGTAACATAAATTACTTTTAAGAGCCAGCTATATCACAATATTTCCTAATGGCACAGTCTGAAAAGTAACCATAAGTATACTGATGTTTAACTTCCACTTAAACCCAGGATGAAATCCTGTCTTCGTAGAAATCAGTTGGGAGAATAGCTATTCACTAGGACACAAATCTGAATACACAAACCTAGAAAATAATACCACCTTTTTTCACTTTCTTACTTTCCTCTTCCTTGTATTACTGAATAAGTTTAAGGAAGCATGTATTTGCTCTTTGGTTTCTCTCTGCATACAGACTACAATCTCCTACTCAAGTGCACTTGTGCAAATGAAAGCAACCTCTGGAGAGCTCCATTATACCACCCTGCCCTCCTGTAAATTCAATTTGCCAAACTAATGTTCAGAAGAGAGCTCAGAGCTGTCTTTTGGAACTTGAGCGTGAGCACATTAGTTACACTGTTGCAGCTGTAGCAGCAAAATATTTTCCTAGCAAAAAAGGTTTCCCTGTAGTAATTCTTGGTTCAATATGTATAAAATTCCCTTTCAGTAGGCATTCAAAAAACACAAGACAAAACACACAAAACAACCCCTCCCCCCCCCCCAAAAAAACAAACCCAAACCACAACAAACAAACAAAACCAAAAAACAGCCTTCCTAAGTGACAGAAATAATAATACAGATTAACATTTAAAAGAACTATGCAAAAGTTCCCTAACCACTTACCGCTGATTGACAAAAGGAGTGGAGAACTCTGCAAGCAGACGGAAGTTTCCAAAATAAGCCAACAAACCTTTGCTCTGGTTAGCAAAACAAAACAGACATACAAAAGTCAACAATGTAGATGTGAAATCTTGTTTAAAGTCTTTAAGTATACACAAAATGATAAAGTGTCTCAACTACTTTATTAAAACTGATAGTAAGCCAGTTTGACAGATGGGGCCAACTTCCTTACTGTTTCAAACTGGGGTTTACTACAAAAGCTGCAATTGTCCTTCAGGTATCTCAAATCTGTAGTTTCTTACTTTAAATAAATCTTTAAAATACTTAGGTAGCCATGGAAAGCTAGCTAGTGAAGACTGGCAAAAGTAGTCATAAGTTATAATTATAATGCTATTACTGTCTAAGAGAATTGGAAATATTTTGGATGTCTCAGCATTTAAACAAGCCCAAAGAGAAACACTGTAAGATAAAGAAAATTCTCCTGCGTTGTTTCAGGAACATAATTTGCCAAAGTTAAGTGAACTCCCAGGTCTTTTTTGGCAGCAGAAAGGGCACATAAAGCTCTTCCTCCTATGCCCCCTACTGGCAGGGGAAACCCTTTCCACCAGCAATGTTGCAGTTCCTGATGTGCACTGTGGGTTGGAAGAGAAGCACATCTTCTCCATGCCACTATCCCAAGATGTGCGTGGTACGTTTACATCTATACACGCTGCAACTGAGCACTTTCCCCCAAGTGACAAAGTACAACATATTCTCTACCTTATCCTATGGTCATGCTGGAGATAGTATCCCATTACACAATGGCTGGGTAAGCAGCAGTTTGCAGAAGCAGAGATAAAAAGGATTTTTTACAAATTTCAGCAAGTCTCCTGAACAACCTACAGAACACGTGTCATGATTCCTCTTCCCCCCCCAAGCATGCCCATACCCAACACAGGCATTTCACATCAGATCGCACTACATCAAACAGAAAAATCCGTGCTCTTAATTAAATTCTCTCCTATCTTTAAGAACCATTTTTGAAATAAGACATTTGAGTAACTTCCTCTGAAGATCAGAGAATGAGAGTAACACACAGACAGCCAAGGGCAGAGCTACATCCAAATAATAAGCACTGCTCTGAAAGAAGTTCACACTAATTCTACGCTTTCTATTTACTCCAGAAACAGCTAAAGCATTTTCTGCATCAGGACCAACCTCGGTAGTGGTATTTTCATTTCTCTAATATAGCTCTAACTCACTTTCATCTGTGATAATATCAGTAGATCTAATTATCTTCAACCAGAAAGAGAGTATTTACTTGTCAGTGTACTTCATCCCCTTTAAAGCATACACAGGAAATCTGACAGTAATCTGGCATCTTGACACTTTCAATATTGTAAGCCTGGGAGTCGCATAGCAGGCAAGGGAAAGAAATGTGGTAGATGAAGTAAATTGTATTATGTAAGATTTCTTTGTTTACTGAATGAACTTTTTAGAAGAAATTGAAGAGCATTATTCTGGAGGCCAGTGGGATTTCTACCAAGTCACATGGGCATCTTTGAGAAATTCCAACAGCAGCAAAGAGAACTAAGTTAGTCTTTATCCTAGAACAGTACCCTTCTCTTCCCCTTTTCCCTTCAATGTTTCTTTGCCAGTTATTAATAGATACGTGCAGTTAATCATCCATTGTTTCCCCACCAAACTAACCTTAAACAAGAAGTCTCAGGAGATCAGTCCATGTCATAACAGATTTTTAAAAAACAACAGAGGAAAAATCTTAAGGGAAACCCTTTATCTTTGTACCGTAATCCTAATACATAAACAACTCTACTTCATTTTACTCACTTAAGGCAGCCAACACTGAGGTGAGTCTTCAAATTACTTTATTAAAAAAAAAAATTATGGATTTTCTTTTGAAACTAGTTAAAAAAT
>JANIJG010020694.1:11085-28714 GCA_024611175.1 Megaceryle torquata
TTAAAAAAAAAAAAAAAGAAAAAAAAGGGGGGGGATTAAAAAAAAAAAAAAAAAAAAAAAAAAAAAAAAAAAACCAAAAAAAACCACAAAATAAACCCACAAACCAACCCAAACACAAAACCCCAGCTGACTGTAATACATTGACCAGAGTTAAGGATCACTGACCTATGGCCTTGCAAATACACTCAGAAGCAGAACATAACCACTTGAAATAATTTCCTTTTATTATTTCAGCTAAATATTCAGACTTGTGGTTTTATTTGAAACCTTCTTCTATAACCATGTGAAAAGCCCCTCTGTCCAAGTCTCTCTAGAGCAAAAACCGAT
This sequence comes from Megaceryle torquata, assembly GCA_024611175.1. Classification (NCBI taxonomy): domain Eukaryota; kingdom Metazoa; phylum Chordata; class Aves; order Coraciiformes; family Cerylidae; genus Megaceryle; species Megaceryle torquata. Next base: position 11,413 of record JANIJG010020694.1, read on the forward strand.
AAAAGTTTTCATCAGTTAAATAAGTGACACGTTTTTGTTGAAGGCCTGTAACATCGGAAAGGCACGCACCACGAATGACCAACGAAACCATTTAGAAAGTAACGATGACTGAAAATCCAAACATGACTTTCACATAGTAAATGCACCAACCAGTGGATATTTTTTTTTTTTTTTTTTTAATGAGATCTATGAAAACATTGTCTTCAATCTCATCTGCTTGTTGTGTTACTGGAAAATACAGCACTCACCAGTACAAAATAGTAAGCATACAAAGCTGCCAAGTGATGCAGTACAAAAAATTTATCACCAATTGCCTTCCAGTAGTAAATAATAAGCAACAAATCTACAAAAGAAAAGAAATAACAATAAATAACAATTTATTATACTACCACTGACCTCAGAATAGTGTTTCTCTAACTTATAGACATATAAATTCCAATGTACAGCATCAGTAGAAACCCTCTTCAATTAATTACCACTGAAGAGAACATCTTTAGGATAAAGACTTTAGCTAAAGCATTAAGCAACAGCATTCTTCCAACAGTTGCCATAAGTCACTACTTTCAACGTAAATGGAAGGACATAGGCAATAGCTTTAGCTGAAATATTTTGAAAGAAAAAGTAAATCCTGAATCTCATAGGAAGACTTCACACTTATGAACCCAAACATTTGGAACAAGTGAGAAAAATAAATAAATAAAACAAAACAGAAAAAAAGAGGGGTGGGCTAAAAGGGGGCACCACCATTATACAAATACATGCAATAAATGCAGGGATCTATTAGGGAAACATCTGAATCAAAAAGTAGTTATATCAGCACAGGGAGCCATTTATTAAAAATATTTTGCAAGGAGCACCTGGAGTAAGAATCAGGTTTTCTTCATTTAGTCAGAATTTTCCAATTACTGCAGAAGTGATACAGTGGATCTGAGTTAATATTATAAGGAAACCTTTGATGGAAAAGTTCAGTCTTCTCCCATGGTCTGAGATTTCAGATTATTTGCTTTTCTGTACTGGAACTAGCAATTTCTGCCCCAACTTTTCTCCAAATGAGTACTTTGGACTAGAATATTAGTGTCCAATGTTCCAAATCAAAGACTTTACCCCCGTGCCTTTTGTAACTCCAGTGAGTGCCTTGATCTCCTTTATATTAGCTATCTTCAGGCAGGACACTATATCATCTGACATAGCCACTCCACTTCCTATTAATAATTAAGCATTAAGTGTATAAGGAAGCAAGAGAGAATGAGTGGCCAGGTTCAGGTCTCTGTTCAAAGGCATTCATTAATTCATAATGAAAGTCTAATGCATAATTATTCAAAAATAGACATCAGTGAATTTAAACATGGGAGCTGAAGTTTTTATGGAAAAAAAAAAAGACACTTAAACTAACCCACAGTTTAACTGAGCATGCTGATCACCAGATTATCAGTTCCACCAGAGTGAGAAATCTAGTCTGAGATAATCAAGTCCATGACCCAGTCTCTGATCAGAGACTCCATCTTAACACAAAAAGCTTTCCCTGAAAATCATTCATCACAAGTTTTTGCTTCGATAAGTGTATATTATCCACATACATGATAAAAGAAAACTCTAAAGCATTTTGCAGTAAAATTACCATGACAATTTTAGTTGACAGTAAATAATTAAGAAAACAAATGATATGTAGCGGTAAATACCATACCAAGAAAATATGTATAAACCAGAAATTTTATCTTAAAGTGAGACTAAAAGCTGGGCAGGCAGGATCCTATGGCATTATTTGCTTCAGTTTATATTGAGGATTACTGAAATTCTTCTGCCAGCATTCTGAGGTCACAGGAAGAAACATATGCTAAAAGAGCTACAATTTGTAGATACCCTGAAGGGAGTGAAGGGCACTGCTTTAACACCTTCTCAATTGGATGAAGGACAAAACAGAGCTAGAGTTGGTGGTTGTGTATCAAGCCATCATAAAGCCACAGAGTGGCATTTCCTCAGTGCTTGGAGAGATATCATTCCATCTTTTGCATCTGCAGGCAAGTTCCTGCGATTTCACCACATCCCACAACCCCATTAGCAATTTTAAAAGCCACAGTAGAAACTGTGTTGTATATACACATCGCATCTCCAGCACAGCAGCTCAGTAAAAATACATAGGCATAGCAACTCAACATAAATATATAGGTTGTGTGTGTTATATACATGTTGCATAATTACCAGAAATGAGGTAGCCTGTGGTAATAGCAATATTCAGTTTCACAATTGAAGGGTCACCCCTGTAAACATACCAGAAACACACAGTTACAGCCTTTATAACAAAGTAATTTGCAAAAGACACACACATATCAAACACATAATGTCCATCAGGTCAACTTATTCTTGGCCCAGCAGTAAGACATTATGAGATTTGGTTAAGAAAGATCCTAGTCATGGAAATAGATTCCTCCTCCACCCAGACACAAGACATCTAAATACCCTAATAAGGATTACCCCATTTGCCTTAGAGTACCGACTGCCCCAAGAGCCTTGCCAGAGACTAGAACTGAAGCAAGTACCCCAAGCTGGCTTCTCTGGAAACAAAGGATAAAAGAGAACAGCCCAGACACTGTCTCTTAGTGCCTTAACTGTCTCTTTGGCTCTCCATTTCTGTTTTTATTCTTCTGCCAGTGTTAAAACTTTGTTAACAATGACAAAAATATCTTGCTCAGATAGTGCTTTTCATATTCGTGAGAGGATGGATGCTACTTATAGGATAAAGAGAGTAAAAGGAGACATGAAAGGAATTATTTGCCAGTTCTTTGGAGCCAAGGGACCTTTGAGGAGGAATGCTGTTCAGAGTAGTTTCACACTTCCTATCCTTTCCCTTTTGGTGCCAAACATTGAGCAGGCAAAGTTCTTAGTAGCACACACAGACACAGCTTCAGTTTCTCTAGGATGCTCAACAAACCCAAACTTCTGAATACAGCTCAAGAAAAGGAAGCATCCACATTACAGCAACACTTGCTCATTCCTCCACTGTCCTCTGTCCATTCCTACTTTGAGAAATCCAGCAAGCAGATCTCTTTTCCTTAGAATAAGGATCATAACTTTTTTTTTTTTTAATCAAGTGCATCTAATCTAGGTATGTTTTGTTTAAGTATGAATTCAGCTTCAAGTGACAGGTCTGCATATTCATAAAACATGCACCAAAGATAAGCTGTGATAACAATCTTTGCTGTAAACCTTTCAAGAAAATAAGGAACATTATCTGTCTTCACAGACGCCTCTGATACAAAGTCTACCTCAGCTAGAAAGCTGTTATTTTTTAATCCTATCAGAACAAAGCAGTGGAAGAGATTTCCTGTATTATTACAATCTGTTCACTAAATTTAAATCTTTCTTAGTATGTAAAACTAATTGCTTCCTTGAGTGAGAGGGCAGCTTACAGGAACATAGGACTCTAAAACCAGAATTCTGCCGTTAGCTAAGAAAAAAACATTACCAGGAGAGCCTGGATCTCACTCCATCTCTAAGATTGGCCATAGTTGCTCTCTTAACTATGACTTGAGAGAGGAACATCTTTCCATGGCTTCAAAACCTGATTTCATGAGTTATAGAGGTTGTGGGCTGAGTGCTTCTTTAGGTGTAGCTCTTCTGAAAGTCACAGCTGGACACAGAGCACAGACAGCTGTGTGTTCACAACTTTGGTAGAAACTCCTTAAATAGTTACAAGCCTCCCACTAGAGTGCCCAGCTGCTGCTGCAGCAGCAACACCATACCCACACTTGTAAGTGCTCCCAACACGCTTCAGCACATTACCAAGATTAAGAGTGAGCTCAGGAATCTTCATATTCTTCTCCAGAGAAGACACAAAGGACTGAGTATATGAAATTGGTTCCTTGATATTGGTAAACATGGCTTAACTGGATGAGACAGGGAATGATTCACTTTCCTTCATTCTTTCCATAAAAATAGTGACCTTGCAACAAACATTCCCTAGACTTTCTAAGCCAACACTTCAACAACGTACATGGCTGCACTGCCCATCTGTCACGTCCCTTCAAGAAAAGTCCATGTTAGAACCCCAAATTAATCTCAATTAATGGAAAACTTAGAATTTACTCTAAATGCTGCTGGATTTCCTGATCAATCTCCTTGAATGGGAATTGCAATGGAACTTAGGAACTCTGATGTTTGCAGCCCAGTTTTGATGCAAGCAAGAACCAGGAGTGACAGACAGGGAGTGACTTGAATAGGCAAAAGGGAAGAGTTATCTCTTTTGTGATTGCTAAGGAGGTATATCTGGCAAATGAATTACACATGAACTTCCACAAGCAGATACAACAAACGGTAGTCCACATGATTGACTTCCTTCAAATTTCTTGGCAGATACTTTGCAGGCAGAGTCATATGATTCTATATAAAATGCTCATCAAACTTCAACAGTGTAATGACTGCAAGGGGACAGTCATATAAAAAAGACTGCTCTTCTGTGAAGTTACAACTTAATTCACTTATTTACTTCTCCTCCCTCTCCTTATCTGATCTCTACCACTTCCCTGGGCAGCCTGTTCCAGGGCTTTACAACTCTTTTGGTGAAGAAATCTTTCCTAATGTCCAAACTAACCTCCCCTGGTGGAACCTGAGGCCATTTCCTCTTGTCTTGTCTCTTGCTACATGGAAGAACAGACCAACCCCCACCTCACTACAACCTCCTTTCATGTAGTTGTAGAGAGCAGGAAGGTCTCCCTTGAGTGCCTATTCTCCAGGCTAAACAACCCACTTCTATCAGCTGCTCTTTATAAGACTTGTGCTCTAGCCCCTTTACCAGCTCTGTTGTCCTTCTTTGGATGTGCTCCAGGGTGTAGAGCCATGGGCAATTACTTGTAAAGCTGTGGGCAATTTATGTTTGCTTTTTCTTGGCACTTGATTAAGTGCACAAACATGAACTCAAATCATTGCAACTGTTTTAAATTGTTCACAGATTTAAAAATTATTAATTTAATAACTACAAATACTGATTTCCACATCTAGAATTTGCACTTTTAATTAACAAATTCCTGAAACCAGTAAGATTTTGGTCAAGAAAAAAAATTACATAAGTACTGCCATGAAATAAACCAGAAGCTCTGATGTAAAACACACAGATTAGACACACTGGATTTTTTAACATATGTTTCCCTTACTATACCAAATCTCAATAAACTTGCTGATAGCAATCATTGTAAACAAATCCAAACAGAAGAAACTATTTAAAAGCAATAGCAGAAATACAGAAAAAAAAATCCCCCAATGCAGATGTATTTTGTCATAAGATTTAATGTTTTCACGTGATCTAGGATTCTAAGGCTTCATAAGCAAGATTAAGTTTTCAGTGCAGTACACAAATACCTAACATAAATTTTCTCAAACTTACTAAGAACAAAAAGGAGTTCAATTTCTCCTCAAGTTGATTTTTTTCTGGAATTACACCAGAAAAAAATTAGTAAATGTGAAGACTCAATTTATTTATCATCAAAAGGCTTTTCTTTTTGTCATTCATGACTTCTGTTGTACTGTTTAGAACAAGATCTATAAAAAAAAACACCAAAAAAAAAAAAAAAAAAAAAAAAAAAAACCACAAAACCCAACCAAACAACACAGGATAAAAGCTTTTATCTGATAAAGCTTACCACAATACATACTGAGTTTTAACATGCTGCTTTTCCACATGGTTACCAGATCTCATAAGATATTTGGACTGTATTTGATCTCTAAAGATACCAGAATGCAGTGGAAAAAATCCAACGCTAAATTTGTCTAAATTTGTGTTATGAATTAGTGCTACATTTATTAAAGCTACATAACAAGTTAGGGGCAAAGTGCCACTAAGAAACTCTGAAGACTAACTAAGAAATAGTCTTCAGGAAAAATATGACCTCTTCTGTAAGGAAAGAGTTCCAGAGGATAACAAATGAAATGTCAAAACACTAATTGCAATCTATAATTAACTCAACTAAAATGAAGCCATCTAGTTCTTCCTCCCTCAAAAAAAAAAGTCTGAAACAAAACAACGTAACTAGAAATCAAAAGATAAGCTCAATATAAAATATTTTGTTAACTAGAGAAAATATTAGAAGCCCATTTATTAAATATTCCTACTGTTCATGAAGACAGCGCCTGAAACTTGCTGACTTTTTTTAAAACAAAGACTGATAGAAGCTTTATAAGAGGAAGAAATAAAAGCAATTTATCAATTTAGATATATATATTATACACATAAGAAGCCCCTCCATCTTTTTTAAACATACACACAAATCCAGACCTGATACAACATTCCAGTTTCACTTTTAAACAATTATAGTAAATAGCAAAGTTTCAGTCATGCCAACTTAGAGTCACACTCCTGGTTCTACGCTTTAGTAATCTAATATGCTATTTCGAATCAATTGCTTGTATTTTATCTATTCCACTTCACAGAGACACAATGCATTAAGACATTAATACTGACAAAGTAATTTGGAATCATCAAACGCAACAGACATAAAAATTGACACATCACAACTGCATATTTTAATAGCAAATAAAACAACTAATTTAGTAATTAATACACTGCAGGATTATTTTTTTCTCTTCTCAATTGTCTCATTTGATTGCATAAAGACAATATACACGTAACATGCCTTACCAGAGACGGTCAGCATTAACAGCATCATCGTACAACAAAATATATAGGCAAAACCCACCAACCACCAAGGCGTGGAACGTGGACACCGTCCTGAAAAAGAGATCACAGTCACAAGGAGGTACTGCCATTCACAACTTGCTGTTCTTTCTGTGCTTAAGGCAGGATCTTTCTAAAGACATTCACAACTGCATCCAGATACTTCTGTGGAAGCCAATCACCTCTTCTTTATGCTACATCCAACCACTTACACAAAGACAGGTGGGGAAAAAAGGAGTCAAAAAGAAGAAATCTATTAGATTGGAGGGGGTGTGTGTGTGTGTGTTAAATAGAAAACAGGGTCTTAAAGTAATAGAGATCTACATTTTCCTTTAATTTCCCATACATTAATGAATCCTTAAAGACAATATGGCATCCAGTTCTTTAACATATACTTACAGCATTGTCCCATTTCTTGGAAAATCTGTATGCATTTCATATTCAGATTGGCCTATGAGTCCTACAGCAGCAAGTTTCTCCTTTCAGACACCAAATTAACAGATAACTCAGAATAGCTCTGTCAAGTTCAGGTTTTTGAAAGAGAGGCATTAAATGAAAACTCCTAACAAAAGAAGTTTCAGAAAGAATTTCTATTGCATTTTAAGTAGATTCTGGTTTTCAAAGAGAAAACTTGTATAACAAAAGGTTGAGTATCTGAAGTATAACAGCTACAGGTTCATATAAACTAGCAGCTCACAGCTTTACTTTATTCTCTTCTTGTCCTATATAAAGTCACAGTAATCAGGGTTGCCTTGTCCCTACTAGGGTACTAATTTGTTCCCCACCCACCCCCAAAGACATACCAGTCTCAAGTACACAGGCTGCAGATAAACTCTGAATGTTAACAGGCACTTAAAGGGAATTACCTATTTACAGAGGCCCCAGCAGGGTTTCTACCAGCATGCAGGCAAGGGCTGTTCCTGCCCTTTTGAGTCCACATGTATTCTTGGAAGGTTGAACAATGCAATGGGCATGGGTCCAAAATGTGTAACCTTGTTCCTCTAGCCGTGAGTTTAACACTACTATAAACTGCATCTAATACCATGTAGCTACTCATTGCTTTCCCACTTCAATATGGCTAGGAAGGAAGGAAAAAAAAGTGCAAGAGAGCTCTCCTGAATCATGGATGCTATTTGAAAGATGAGATCTCCCAAGTTCACTGCTGTGTGATCAGAAACAGGTTTGCACCATATTTACAGCATTAACAACATGCACACAAATGTATAAATGCTGTTAGTTATTACTCTTGTTTGTGTGCATATTGATTACATGAATCTGAAAGTTATTCATATTTTAAATGCGCTTAAGTCACTCTCAGGACTCTGAACTCTGCCATGCAAGATCTAAAGAAAACATCTTGCTTTCTGCAGAAGAGTTTGCAAAGAAAGAGTCAGTTATAACCCCTAGTCTGTTTCCAGAAGTTATATAATTGTCTATTGGCATTCAAAGATTCTGTAAGAAGTCTCTATTTACAATTTCTTTAATGAGTGTCATCATTACATTTTCAACAGTGTTCTAAAAATTGAATGGAGATTAATGTAACAAGCTGGATGAGAACACTTACTAACCATTATAGCACAGGCTACTGTTCCCCACACAGTTTTTTTTTTTTTGTAGAAAGAAAACTTAGTTATCAGAATTTAAATGACAGTTAATAGTTTCATTAAAATGTCTATTCCTGCAACACAGTATTAACAAAGAAGGAGGAACTTTGCTTCCTTTTAAAACAAAGCATGGCATATAATATTAATGTTTGAGAAATGCCTGGGAATTTTGAACTTTAGGAGAGAATAATGCCGAAAGAAGCAAAAATTTGTCCTAGAACATAACCCATGAGTTTACAGTTCCAATTTGTCTTGGGCACGTCTGTTTATCCAAACCTTAGCGTTTAGAATACAAGCTATACACTAGCACAGCACGTGAAAGTGAAAGGGTGGGGGACAAGGAAAAGAAGTTGATTTCCTCCTTTACTCTGGACTTTGAAGTTTTTCCATAGAAGAAGGAACTGAAGGAGGGGAATAGTGCAACACTGCATTTTAATATGGAATCTAGGTCAAGCTATCAAGCTTCGTACATTTCCTTGAAAGTACCGTCAAAGCTTGCATCCTTTAACTCCTCAGTAAACTGCAAAGAAAAAAGTTGCACTAGTAAGCTTCATGCTTGTTCCTTTATTATTGATTCCCCCCCACACACACACACAACTGCTTAATAGCAGTACAAACATTTATTATAGAAGATGTGACAGGAATTTATGCATGACAAATTCAAGAGTTATACTACATCTGTGTCATAGTTTTGAACTCAGACTCAGCATCTGCATGCTTAAGATTTCAGAAGCAATTACTTTATTGGTTCTTAATTCTTAGAAGGTCAGAATTAACAAACTGACAGCATGGAAATCACAGTCCAGAGCTGCAGCTCAACTGTTCCATTATAAAACCCTCCAAACTGTAACAATATATTTTCAATGCTGCAGCTCATTTCAGGCAGATGCCCTCTTCCAGAGCCAGCTGAGCTGATAAAAATGCATAACCATCCCCTGTGCCAGTTTCCTTCAGGACTGCCAACAGAACTATTTGTGTGAGCACTCCCCACACCAGCTCAACATAGGACAAAATAAATGATTTAAAAGTAGATGGTTGTTAAGTTAACCCAACTTATTTTACTGGGAGATAGTAACTTTCTCTACTTGTACAGCTATCTGCAGAATGCATATTTGTCCATCTACATTCTCTGAACATATAAATATGCCTTGAGGTATCTCTTCATTTTGGTGAAGCACTGGAGCGATGAGGCAGTTTGACAAAACATGTCCTCCTCGGGTACAGCATCAACAAGCTATTGAACTATGCTTTGTGTTTCATGCCTTTTAACTCCAGAACTGGATGTAGCACTGGACCACAACTCACCTGTGTGCTAACACCTATATCCTGCTATCAACTCCAAGAAAAAGAATGTGGAAAGAAGTAAAAAAGGACACAGCTTGGGGTGCCATATCAAATTAGGTAGTTAATCACCTTACTAGAAAGTAGCCCAGAGATTACAGAGCAGCTTATTTCCAGCACACTTGTGATGTATGAAACAATTCATATGTTATTATGCAAAGCACTACAACTTAGCACAGTGCTACCAAGCATGGGATAAGCTCTCAGAAAGCCTATTATGCAATTCAAGGGTCACTTGATGTGGTTTATAGACAAAAGCTCTAACATGATAACAAGATTAGTTACTTTCCCTGTCTGCCTCTATTGTCACTTGTGACAAAGATAAACATAACCTGCACTGATACCATGAACTGATATCCTACAAAGTTGTTCTAGCAGCTAGGCAATTATTCAAAGATCAAACAGAAATTAAGATGGTGCCTTTAAGAACACTGCAGGCTGACACTTGCCAAATGGAAGGGCAAGACCATGAGTTGCTGCCTAGAACAATGGAAACAACTTTAAAAGTATCCACCAGATACTGCCTTTGAACAGCACAGAGGAATGGTGACAGGACTAATGCATTTTGAGTGCAGTGACAGCCACATAGTATGTTTTCTAGCTTCAAATTTGAGAAACACCTGAAAAAAAATATCTTAAAGGTGAAATAGGCTACTGGAGCATAAAGTTACATTGTACCAAATAATTTCAACTGGAGAACCTTGTGTAGCCTTCCAGAGTAGTATATTGCAAATAAAACCTCAGTGATCATCCTGTTTGGAATTCCTACCCTATACTTCCTTTATGGCTTAAAAGAGAGTGAGGCACCCAAGGAAAGATTCCGAAGGGTTAAACAAATTCCTAATAACACTCTGAGGAGAAAAGTGTAACACAGAGGGATCCATCCCAGTGATGGAACTGCAGAAACACAAAGGAAATGAGGAAGGTTTTTAGATTGAGTTCCCATGACTCCTTCCTGAATGTATACTCTGTGTCTGTCATAGCTTCCTCCTCCTCTTCTTGCAGTCTCCTTCCCCACCAACACAGATGTACCTGTCTAACCCTGCCTTACTCCAATACTACACCAGAGAGTCATCACATTTCTTGGAAAACCATAACTTCCACAGAACAGGTTGTAGTGTACTAGCACCGGGATAACAGAGCAATTTGCTCTGCACCCAAAAGCATGAGCAGAGATACACAGACATGTGTAAACTGTGTACAGATTGCAGATTAAAATCAATTTGATTTTCACGTATGTTTGGGGGAAAGGAATTTTGTACCTCTTTACTAGAAGCATCATGGAGAAGCCTTTTAACATTAATCCACTTCAGCTTATTACCTCTCACCAGTCATTGTTTTCTTTTTTTTTTTTTAAACTGACTTCCACTTGGGCATCACCGTCTATCAAAGTGTTTACTCCACATGGGTTTGTAATGCTGCGTGTTCAAGAAGGGACCTCAGCATTACACATTCAGAATTTGTCAAGTGTCTACAATCATCCCTTTAATCTTTACAGATTTTTAACTAAGAAGGTTTTCTATGATTTTGTACATATATACACCCACAAGTGGTTCAGATGTTGACAATTTCAGGTAGGTTATTAGCTGTAGTTTGTTTTGAACACTCTACCTTGAATTCCATTCAATCTTCCTTTTTTGGCTGAGACTGTTAAAACCAGGTGTTATTCGTGCTGACACCCAAGAACTTAAAATATGAAACAGGAGCTGAAATACAGTAAAACTGGCGACAGCAATGCCAATAGTCAGGTTGCTGAAGGTAGCCATTGTTCTTCAGCCTGTGAAGAGAAGCAGAAAGTAATTTCAGTCCATGCTCCGTTTAAATGTTTTAAGAAGTCACAGAACATGTTTTTGACAGCTAACTTGTCAAACAGAAATATTACTCACTAGAAGTTTCATCCTGTTCAACACTTCTAGTTAAGCCTTAGTAGTATAAATGTATCCCCAAAATTTTATATGTAAATATTTCATTTTGAGTCTGAGTTTTTCTAACATTTGCATACTACACACTTTCATTGCCTGAAGTCACATGCATCTCATCTGCACAGTGCAGCCACCAGCTCAGAAGCCTCCACTCCTGTCCCAAGAAGCTCCAGAAACTCATCTCATTCTTACCAGATTGCCTGCTGCTAACAGGGTTTTAAAAAGCACCAATGAAATCAGGTAAGTGTAGTAGAGAGATTTTTCAGGTCAGCCTCAGGAAGCAATAGCCTCAGCTGCAGCTTTATGTTTGTATACTTTACAGAGACAGCAGTTCTCAGTTTGCACTTTGTCCACAGTTGAAGGTTTCTCTTTGTGACAGCCCATTGGCTATCCTATTTAGGCTTCTGTCTTCTTCACATGAAAGTCTAAACTTCGCACAATTTCAGAGCACATTGAAAAGCTTCCTATTACCAGGGCTAATGCACTTTTCAGTTGCTGGATGTTTAGCTATTTGATGAGGTCTCAATAAATAGCTAAACAATTACAAACATAAATGCCAGTTTCTAAATGCTTCAGTCCAGAGTCGCCAGTATTTTCAAGACAGAATGATATTTTCTAAGAAGCCACAAACTTCTGATGTACATTTCTGGCTTGGTGGTGTCAAAGTGCTCTATATTCCAAGACAGGCAAATGTTACAAACTCACAAAAAGTCAATTTGCATTAAGTTAAACAGAAAAGGGAAAATAAGCCAAATGGCTTCATTTAAAATACTTAAATATTTTAATAGCCATTTCAATAACTGCTGTCAATTATTTTAGTTTTACTGAAGAAAATATCTAAAAATAAAATGAAGACTTACAGGCTTGCATAGTCTGATGTTTCTACAACAGGCTAATGGTCAGAAAAAAAATTGATACAATTATATAATATACTTATGTCTACCTTTAGTTCATATGCATTAGAGAATGATGGAACCTGCCTTAGATTTTTGAAATTGTATCTGCATTGCAGATGGAATCATAGAATGATACAATGGTAGGGGTTGGAAGGGACCTGTGGAGATCACTGAGTCCAACCCCTCCTGCCAGCACAGGAACACCCAGAGCAGGCCACACAGGAACAAATCCAGGCAGGTCTTAAAAAGTCTCTAGAAAAAGAGACTCCACAACCTCTCTGGGCAGCCTGTTCCAGTGCTCCATCACTCTCACAGTGAAGTTTTTCCTCATGTTAAGATGGAACTTCCTATGTTTCAGCTTGCTACCATTACCTTTTGTCCTATCACTGGGCATCACTAAAGAGACTGACCCCTTCTACTTGACACCCAGCCTTCAGATATTTGTAAACATTAATAAGATCTCCCCTCAGTCTTCTCTCTCCCAGGCTAAACAGCTCCAGGGCTCTCAGCCTTTCCTCATCAGAGGGATGTTCCAGTCCCTTCATCATCTTCATTACTCTCAGTTGGACTCTTTCTAGTATTTCCCTATCCCTCTTGAACTGGGAAGACCAGAACCGGAAACAATACTCCAGACAGGGTCTCACTAGTGAAGAGCAGAGGGGGAGGAGAACCTCCCTTGACCTGCTGGAAAGAAACCTTGAACTTCAGAGGAATAAAAACAGAAAGAAAAGACCACCAGTTAACATAATAACAGTAGTCTCACTTGGAGGTGTAAATGAGAAGTATATTGAAGCATTGTTTGCATTTAAACTCAGAACTTTAACAAAATATGTATTCCTTATAGATCAAGAAAAAAACCCCAAACTTCTGTCTTCAAAGATTTTGAAGCATAAGGTTCAATGACCTCAAACTTTTTCCCCTCCTATTCCCACACCCCCCTCCCCCCCCCCGAATTGAAGAGTTCAAAAAGAAAGTGAATTATCCGAAAACTTTCCCTGACTAGTACCCAGAGTAAAAGCTACAGCTATACAAGCAGAAAGCAGGACAAATAAAAGCAGTTTTGCCGAGTGTAAACCTGAACCTATAGGAGATGGATTTCAAATGTTTACTCCAGACCAGCTTTAATTCTGTCCTAGGGACCCTGCAGATGTTAGATGTGCTCTTAGGGCACATCTTCCTGTTCAGTTTAACCCAAAAGTAATCCAGCAGCATGCTCTGGGACAACGGTGCAACACAAACCAAAGGGTGGTAAGTGGCAGCAATCAGAAAATTCAGTTCTTAAGGGCATTTTTACTCCAAAGTAAAATTCCAATGTACATGCACACTGCAATGCATTTCAAACTCTGGTTTATTCCAGTTGTCCATCTGATGACCTGTTCTAGTGCAGTTGCACATTAGTCTTGCATACTTTATGTTAGTCTCCTAAAACTTCCAGTTTCAAATACTATCACGAATATTCAGTATTCTCTCAAGGCCTTTTTAAATTTTTCTCTATTTGCCTCAGATGACCAAGAAGATACAAAATACTATCAAATTCTATGCCCTTTTTACACAGTTTAAAGTACTAGAGACAGCAGGTATTGAGCTTGATTTTCTATAATGTTTCTGTTTGAAGGAATAAAACAATCAGTTCAATTTTATATCTTCCAGTTTAGATCCCCTGCTAAGTACTGTATGGTGTCCATTCCAGGCTCCACTCCTGGGGCCAAAACTTTGTTACTACATCACAGAATCATTCTAGTTGAAGACACCTTTAAGATCATCAAGTCCAACCCATCACTGCCAGGTCACCACTAAACCATGTCCCTCAGCACCACATCTACACATCTTTTAAATACTCCAAGGATGATGACCCCGCCACTTCCCTGGGCAGCCTGTTCCAGCTCTTTGTCATCTCACTTGTAGTAGGCAAGTCCTCTCTTGGACCACACAAGGGAAAAAGAAAAAAGGAAAAAAAAAAAATCAGTTGGTTAGATTCCTAAAGTGAAGGAAGCCAAAATACATGTTGAAGACTCTTCAGAAAAACAGCAAAACCACTGAACATCAATCACACCTACTTCATCCTTTTGATTAAAATACAGCAAGTCTCATGATGCTACCAATTTTATTCATCTGCAATGACTATACTAGCACGTCTGACTTTCAAAGACGCTGACACAATCTCTTGGACAAAAGAAATGCATGTTTTGTTTTGTTTCCTTGGTTCCAAAAGATTTTATTGGAGAAGTAATGTTTCAGTGTGTGACGGGTAGTACAGGAGATTATGGAATTAAACACAAAACCTCCCAACCCTCCCTTGCAAGAAATGCATTAGAAGAGCTAATCTTCCTTAAAACAAATTCCCTGTGCAGGGTCCCGAGAAGAAAAAGTACTTTCATGGAAAGTGCATGATCTGACTTTCAGAAGTATGATGTACCTGTACCTCTCGGAAGTTTTAGCAGCAATTACAGAACAATGATGCCCACAAAGGAGAAAGGTACAATGATAGCAGAGAAGAAACTAGTCACCCAGCCTTTGTGTTTCGTGTCACAGAAGAAACTAGTCACCCAGCCTCTGCAGTTGATGTCACAGATACTCAGAGTTTTGCAAGACTGATTTCAGAAGGTGATTTCATATATGTTTATCAAGATGCTGTTTAAGTACATTTAGTACCAAGTCCAGGAATAATTTAATGTTTTGCTTAGGCAAATTAAGAGTACTGTATTTTAAGTCAATTCAAGGACCAGGTGTAGACACAGTGTTTTATGTAAGATGGAAAAACAGTTCAGCTATAAACATTTTATCTAAGTTGTTTTCAACTATGTCCTGCTTAACATGAAAATTTACTTTTGTTTACCAGATTTAAAAGAAAAATAATTCATGTTGTTGAACCAAAGCTTATCACTTAAAAGAAACATAATACTGTTCTGATTACATATGATTTCTTTGCTCTGAGGACAATGACCAGAGTTCGTAAGTCAAAGCCGGCTTCAACTACACTATGTTTTCCTGCCCCAGTTATCTTCTTGTAGCTGTCCAGCAAAGTCTGATCAAGATACAGAACTTCATGGATTATATATGAGCAGACACTTTATCACCCAAACTGCATAGTCATTAATTACCATTCAGTCAGCTGATATGGTTTTTGAGCTAGTGGAAGGCTGAGTGGGGTGGGAGGTTTAGTGCAACTACTTTGTAATACAGGAAAAAAGTACTCTATCCAGGTTGCTTCCTCACCATTAGTTTTTTTTTCCTGGCTTATGCCAAATTACTGCCTTAACCCTTCAGTTAGTAATTACAAGTGGACAGAACTTCACTCTTGCAGCTTTTCAATGTAGTCTCTAGGTCAGTATCAGCAAGCACTTGAAGATAACAATTTTTAGCAAGGTATTGCTTACGCATGACTAGGGCAGTATCAAAGTGCTCTGTTGATGCCAGTAATTTTGCAAAAGCTAATAACACAGCTTTTCAATCATAGTAAGAGCTGAAAATACTCTTCTCATCTGCTATTAACATGCTGTGACTTTCCTGAAATTCTATTTCCACTTGAAATTTAGAAGTAAAAAAAAAAAACCCACAACAACCCACATTTATTCACCCCCCAATATGAAACCATTATGATAGAAACAAGTCAGCACTTACTGAAAGACAATAAAGGAGCAGAAGGGTTACTAAAGCACTGTATCGTCAATGGCATTTCGCATTTACATTATCATTTCACTGTTTCCACATCCAGTTTTCACATCATAAAAATAATAAATACAATTGTATAGCCACAAGAGATGGGAAGGAGGTACAAAGGCAGATAGAAAGCCCACAGTCCTCACTTTCTTCAAGGCTGGATTTCAAGATAAACTGGATCAATTTCCAAACAAGATTACACCCTAAAGCTGCTAGTGATACCAGGATATCCCATTCAGCCCCATCCTCTACCGATCTGTTTAAAACTGAGAGCCAAATCCAATCTCCGTAGAACTTGCCACACTAATTTTCAAAAAAGCAAAGCAGGACTACTGGATGTTTGCACATTTTATAATAAGCCTAGTAATAAAACATCTGCAGTGCCTGAGTTTTGC
This sequence comes from Megaceryle torquata, assembly GCA_024611175.1. Taxonomy (NCBI): domain Eukaryota; kingdom Metazoa; phylum Chordata; class Aves; order Coraciiformes; family Cerylidae; genus Megaceryle; species Megaceryle torquata. The sequence continues at coordinate 27,895 of JANIJG010020694.1, forward strand.
TGTGCTGGTGGTTCTGAATGGCAGTTTCTATTGCTCCAATTAGATCAGATGTACCGCCTTTGGTATCTTACTTAGCTCAGTAAGCAGTATTAAAGAGAAACACCACAAAATTCAAGCTACACGCAGCCTAAGCCATTCCCTTGCCTATGCAAGGCTATTCACACCAAAGCAGCTAGCACATTAGGCACGCTTTTTAGAAGAACGGGGTGAACAGGATGAGCTGTGCGCTGCAGTATCATCTGCCTACATCCATTTTCTCAAACCCTACAAGAAGTTCTCAGTCGAAAAGCAACAGAGAAGGAGAAACACCGCCCACCAACACCCCCAAACTCGAAGGGGGTACCGAGGGGCAGGAACACGGAGGAACCCTAAAAGGCTTCCTCCCGAGCACCGCAGCGCTAAAACGAAGCCGCCCGGCGCTCCCCCTGAGGAGAGCATTACCTGGCTTTCCTAGTCAGCCGAGGTGCCCACCGTTCACGCCGCGTCCGCCCGTGGCGTTAGCCCCGGACGGCTGGCTGGCAGGCGGGCAGGCGCCGCGCACAGCCGCCGCGCTGGCTCTGGCCGCGGCCACGGCGGCGGGAGGACGGGGACAGCCGCTGTACTTTGCGCTGTCAGACCAGCGACCGCCGCCGGCTGCGGCCCGCGGCCCCCGGGGGCGGCGCCGCGCGGGGGGCGGCCCGCAACTCAGGGAGGGAGGGAGGGAAGGAAGGAGTCGCTCCGCGCAGCCCCACGAGAACGAGTGAAAGAGGCTACACCACCCCCACCCCGCCCCGCCAGCTCCGGCCCCTCAGAGCTCCGCTGGACCCAGCGGCCGCCTGCC
>JANIJG010020697.1:0-31931 GCA_024611175.1 Megaceryle torquata
TGTTATCAGCACCTTTCCAGCTCTCAGTGCAAAGCACAGCACTGGGAGGGCTGCTATGGGGAAAATTAACTCCAGCTGAGTCAGACCCAACACAATAGCATTACCTATTGTCTTCAAGACTTGCAGATCACACAAGGAAGGTTATTCTTGCAGAACTAAGTGTGTACAAACATAGAACAAACTTGGCGAAGCATCAGCCCAAGCCTACTCCTGGACAGCACCAGTGTCTCCTTTACTAGTGGGAACTTTTTGTCCTAGAACTTCAGTAGTTAACTTCCAGGCTGTTGCCCAGTAATCTGCTGATTTTGTTAACTTTGTAAAAATGTAGTGTTACTTAGCATGCAAAAGGTGGATTGCTGACCCATGACTCAATTTCATATAGCAGGTGCCATCCTGAGTGAATGGAGCTCTAGTAAGTGAACTAGAAACCTTAATAAAAGTCACATATTTGTAAAGAAGTATGTATTCCCCAACTACTTTGACACAGAGTTAACTAACTGCCTGTCTGTCACACAGCCAGACTCACTGGACTTGAAGCTGGAGGTTGTCCTGTTGCATGATGTTGATGGGTTCCAGCAAATGTGTTCCTCAGCCACTGAAAAGAAAGTCTCTTGGATGTGAGGTGCATTGGTATTATCCATCAGAAGGGTTATCTCTAATGGTTCCCGACTACATGTTCTGATGATAGCAGGTGAAGAAGAGAAGGCTTAGTCCTATTGGGCATCCTTGTAGATATTCCCTCATATATCTGTATGCTGCTGCCCAACCTAAAATTTCAGTAATAGACTTACATTCTTAGCAAATTGGAGAAAATCTGATTCCATTTTGCATTATTTGTATATGTAACAAAACAGAGTGCAAAGTCTGAGTTTAGTTTTCAGAGTACCTGATGACAGCCAACTTTCTTCTAGAAGATTCAGTGAGATAATGGAAAACACTGAAAAATAACTTTAGTGTGTTCTGTACATAATAAAACCCTTTGTAATAACTTGTCCTCTGAAAGCACATTTGGAGAATCAAGTTAAGAATAGTGCTAAACTCTTAATGAGCTGATGGAAAATATTGGCAATGATCATACTGATCAGTGGAGCTTCAAATGCTGTTCACATTACAGTAAATTAATGGATTTAATCAGAGTAACAGGAAACATTTTGGGGAAAAAGTGTCTTCATGTAGAACTCAATAAAATAATAGGACTTTTATTTGTATTTTTTTCCAATGTGCTATTGTACCTCTCTGTACTGTCAGTTGATGAGGTTCATGAATTCATGGGTATTACATGATGCTTCATAAAACTCTTTACAATTAGAAAGGGAAACAATATTTGTAATTTCTGGTTTTATTTGAGGAAAAAAAAATCAGAAATAATAGCTAGCAACAAGGTGGCTCCAAATTCACAAGAAGGGTGAGACTTTGCACATGGATGTGGGTACACAGTTTTTTCTGATTCTTCTCCAACTTCTGGGGGTCACTCACTAAACACTTTCTGGAAAAAGATATTTAAGCCAAGACCATTTACAGCTGAAATAATGTGCAGAAAAGTCACATAGGCTGGCAGATCTTGGGACTGTAACCTTCTCACCCAGCACAGCTGGGAAGGGAAACTAACCCAAGCTCATCACCTAAGCTTAGATCCGTATAAGCCTGTCAAAAACCAATGAAGCTGCAGGGGTCTGAGTTTAGTGGTGCTATGGAGTTTTAATGCTGAATTGAAATTATTCTTGTAGATATCATACAATACTTTGGTCAGAAGGGACCTTAAAGATTATTTAGTTTCAACCCCCATGTCATGGGCAGGGACACCTTCCACTAGACCGGGTTGCTCAAAGCCTCATCCAACTTGGTCTTCCAAGGATGGATCACTTCCAGGGATGGGGCATCCACAATGTCTTTGGGCAACCTGTTCCAGTGCCTCACTACTGTCACAGTAAAGAACTTCTTCCTAATACCTAAACTAAATCTACCCTCTTTCAGTTTAAAACCATTACCCCTTGTCCTTTCACTACATTCCCTGATAAAAAGTCCCTCCCCATGTTTCCTGTAGGTACTGGTAGGCTGCCATAAGGTCTTGCTGGAGCCTTCTCTTCTCCAGGCTGAACAAGGCCAACTGTCTCAGCCTGTCCTTACAGAAGAGGTGTTCCAGCCCCCTGATCATCTTTGTGTCTCTCCTCTGATCCTGCTCCAACAGGTCCATGACTTACACTGGGTGCCCCTTGCACTTTGCCTAGTAGAGCTTAATAAGCTTTGCATAGGCCTGCCTGTCAAGGTCTGTCTGAATGGTATCCCTTCACTTCAGCATGTTGACCACACCACACGGCTTGGTGTCATTGGCAAACTTGCTGAGTGTGCATTTGATCCCACTGTCTATGTCTCTGACAAAGATGTCCTAATATTGACCCCTGAAGTATTCCACTTGTCACTTGGACATCAAGCTGTTGACTGCAACTCTTTGAGTGCGACCATCCTGCCGTTCCTTATCCAGCCAGTGGTCCCTCTGTCAAATCCACATCTCTCCAATTTAGCGTCAGAGATGTCATGTGGGACAGTATTGAATGCTTTGCACAAGTCCAGGTAGATAGTATCGGTTGCTCTTCCCTTATCCACCAACACTGTCGTGGTAAAATATCCTGTGCTGCACTGATGTACATGGACATCAGTGTGCAGTAGCAGTCAGTCTGTTTAAATGCTGGGTCCAACATCTCCAGCATCAGAGATAAAAGGCATCACAATCTCCCTTGATATCAGAGGCCTCTCTCCCACCTTTTCCATCTCTCACCTGTCTTTTGATAGCACTTCCTTGGCTATTCTGGGTTTCAGTCCTGCTTTAGCAAAGCCACCTACAGAGGAAGAGCATCTTTGTGCTGTTTTTCTTTCTGAATAGGGGAGTTGTTTTCCTCTTTATGTTTCAGGCTCTCCCTGTGGGCTCTGAAAGAAATACTAATGCAAAGCAAATGGCTGAATCCTGTGAGACCAATTCTTCTCCTAAAGAGAAAGTAGAGTATGTTATATGGATGATCATGAGGTTAAATTGAGATTTGCTTTAAAAATATGCCTCTTCAATATTTTTATAACTTCAATTTTTGCCTCTAGTTCTGCAAATGTGCTTCACTTTACAGCTCTCACTAGTCCTGTTGTCAGACTTTTTGGGTGAACAAACAGGACTATAAAGTGATCTATAGTCTCAAAACATTTTCGGGTATCTGGGAAGCTCTTTTCCTGCCCCGTGTAATCTTTAGGGACTGGACTTACTCCTTTATATTAAAAATATATTTACATCAGTAGCAGGAACAGAATATGAACTAGAAAAAAAAGCCTGCAGTGCATCAGGACCGTGTTGTCTTTACAGCAGAATTTCCAGGTCTTCTTGTGGTCACAGGTAGAAAGGAGCTTGAGTAGCAGTAGAATCTTTGTCCTGGGCATATTCCACTCATTCTAAGTGAGAATTAGATATTTGAGGGTGGTATCTGAGAAAAAAAAGTAAAAATCTTTGTCTTACTGTATTCACATGGGTCTTCTTTATGAAATAACTCATCCTCAAAACACCATATAAGTAAGAATGCTTATAAACCTCCTTTGAATTAAGTACATTTTCTTAAATTCTTAAAATTAGTAAACAACATTTGAAGATATAAAGCAGATTAAACATGTGGAACCCTGTGGTGTTTATAGGAAACCTGGAATACTAGAAACATTCTGGCATAAGCATGTCTGCACTGTCCGTGATGATAACAGAAAATGCCTCGGGAGTGTCTGGTATCACCAGGCTCCAGAAGAGGTACGCTATCTCTCTGTGTGGCAGGGTGGGAGGATTCCTTCTATTGCCTGAAACTGATGCTGAGTATCAGCTTTTTTTTTTTTCCTCCCAAATCACTATTTCATTGTGAATTTGAGCATCAACTGGAGAGCTCCTTGCTCTGTTATTGCCGCCTGTTGAGCTGAAATAGCTTTTTTTCTTAATACTTTTAATTCTAAGCAGTAAATTGGGGAGTTCTTAAACAAAAAGATAGAACTGCCTTTGTTTTAATGATTATATCTGCTGTTCACAAGTCATGAGCATGGGCTTTTGTTCCTGTTTAGAGTAAGGTATAAATGGCTGTGAGAATAGTGAGTGGGATTTTTGTATACTTTTGTTAGAACAAATTCACATGAAGAGCCACACTCAGTCCTGTTCCTGACCTATCCTCAGTGTTGTCTCAGTGTGGATGGAAGGAGTTACATTCATGACCATAAATGCAGGGTGTTGATGTGGGTGTGCATTATAATGGCTGCAGTAAAAGTTAACTTGACAGCTGACACTGGGACAGAACCTGACCTGCAAGAACCTCATTACTAATTGATGAATAAGCATCTAACCTAACTTTCAGCTTCCAGCTCAAATGTTCTAGCAATGAAAAATAGCCATGTGCCTGTTTGGAAAATAAAATAATAAATAAACAAAACAAAACAAAAAAACTCTACATTTGAGATGTGGTAAGTAAGTATGGAAACTCATATTGACAGAATAACTGTGTTTTATTATTAACAGTGTATTTATCTTAATTTTTAGATGACAAATTCCTAAAATATTTCAAGCACAACTGCAATCTATACACTATTAAGTTCTGTCCTTATTCATAAAGGCAATAGCAAACAAACTATTGAACTTGAAGGAGCTAAGTGTTGCAGCCTTCTGGTAATGAATTGATGTTAAAAGAATCAGATGGTCTGTTTCCCAGGCTCATAAGTGGAACAACAAGGGATAGAAGTAGTTTATCACCTCATCTGTTCTGGAGGCTCCGTGTCTTTTCTTGGAACTTTACAGGAAGTCTGAGACGTAGTGAAGTTTTAGCCTAAACAGAGCTAAGCAGGGTTTGGCTGTTAGACCTGGCTGTGGACAGCTGGATTTAACAGAAAGAGACTTTGTGAAGAGAGGCCCTTCCCTGGGTAGAGAAAACAGTAACCTAGTACCTGGTAAATACCAGCCATCTCCTTACACTTCCCTCTTTTTCTAAAAGCAAGATTTTTTACACATTTACTTTTCTTAGCCCAAAAAGAGATAGTATTTTCTTTTCTTTCCTTGAAAGGACTTCCTGTTTGAATGATTACTATAATCCTTCATTCTGTGAGGAGGCAATCTCTGCTTCTTTCTGCTATCTGTGCTGACTCCCCATCATTTGCTCTCCAGACTAACATAAGGACTGTTTGTTTTTGCAACAAAAATAAATCATGCCATTTTTGAATGTGGTTTTCTTGTTGACATTTTCAAAACTGTTTCGGGCTCTTCTTCATATTTAGACAAACAGGTATGTTTGCTTTTTGTGGTGTTACTGTTGACATTTCCTAAGGGAATTGCTGAAGATGTTAACAGCTTTCCAGCACAGACATGCTGCAATGGAATCGTTCTTGTCTTGTGGCCCTGACATGAATTACTCTTAACTGATGCTTTTTGCTGTAAGTAATGTGATTGTGATAACTTGTGTGAGTCTGGGTAAATGTGAATCAGTCCTGGCTATTTTGGGGAGCATAAATATCTGCTAGGCTCCTTAGTGTTTTCCTTCTTGCAGATATAACAAGCAGAAGGTGCCAATTTACTGTATGCATCAGAGCCTCCGTACTGCACTAACATCTGCAGTGCAGAGTGAGAGGAAAGTCCATGAGGAGCATTGGTAATTGGCTAAACCTGACGGCTAGGAGAGCTTGTAGCTCAACCAACAGAAATTGGTCAGTTGGAGTCTTGGCTAATTTTGAAGCCAGTAGCCATGAAAAACAATCACATAGCAGAACTTGCCCTTATGTGAGTAGTGTATGTCCCGAGGGCACTGTAGGTTAGACAGAGATTGAAGTTACTGTGAGTTTGCTTTTTTAAGACATGCTTTTGAACCTGGGCGCTGCCATATCTTTAATCTCTGGTCAGTACAAACAGGGCATAATTATGTTTGCAGTTAATCCAGGACTATCCACTTAAAGATTTATTTAACCTCTTATGGGTGAAGGTTCTGAAGACTCTTTGAGCAGGTTGGGTTTTGTTCTGAAATCCCTGATTAAAAGTATGTAGCTCTTACAAGCATCCATACAGGCAGTTTAGCCTGTGGTCTGTATTAAAAATACCCATGTTGTTATCTACAAGAATCAGCTACAGTTTATAATCTTTTAGCAATACAGTATCTTTTTCTGACTGGTCACCATGTATTGCAGCTATCAAACAAATTTTCCTCAAAACACATTGCTGTTTTAAAATCTTTTCAGCTGAAAAGCATTTCTGTTTCTGGCATTATCCTCACCTCAGCTGTTACAGCCTCTGCATTCTCAGCAAAATTGTAGAGAAGCTCGTTTGCAAGACAATCATGCAGCAGCATTTTGGCCATGTTGTTTGTTCCATTTCCAGGCTCTTTGGTGGAGGCTTGGGGAGAGTCAGTCTTTGTTGGTCTGTGGCTGTTTCCCTGCCTTGAAAAAGAACAAAAACTGTCAGGAAGAAAGATATTCATCCGAAGGGTAGACTCCAGTTACATTAAATAGAATAGCAGCCACTTGAAGATGGGACTGGAAGGCAGCCAAAAGGACACTGTGGAATTTTTCAATAGTCTGTCCCTATGCCTGTCTTCCAGTGATCGACAGAGAATGTAATTTCAACCTTCAAACTATTCACTGCAACCAAAAGCAACTGAATGCTGTTCCGGCTCTATTTTAGAGAGTTGTAACCTAGATGAGAAGATCCGCTTCTCTCAGACGTGCATGTTCTTCTACTATTGCAGTAAATTATTGCAGATGTTACTACTTACTGCTTTAACTAAATTGTTCTTTTGACCATCTTGTATCTATTTCGTAAGGAAAAAAATTGGCCTTGACCAGTGAATATAGCATAATTTCACTGGGTGCTTTGATTAAGGATTTCTCAGATTGTCTTTACTGCTTGTAAGATTGGCTGGAGGCAGTCAGCCTGGAATCGCTGAGTTAAGTCATGTTTTGAGGCATTAGTGTAGTGACAAGATCAACTGGCTTTCCTTGTAGTGTCTGCTAAAGGGTTTAATTCTGTGCTGTAACTCCTTTATGAAAATCACTCAGATTTGTCTACGTAAAGCAGATGGCCTGTGATTTACAGACAGATTACAGATTTATGAATCTCCAGCAACTTTAGGTGTGTATTTGCAGTAATATCCATTTGTTCCTTGGGAGACATCTCTAGCCTCTTGTGTGTCAGGTGTAACCCATTGATCCTGGTGGCACATCTCATCTGAAGTGAGATCAGAACCAGCTCTGCTATCACTTGGTTTCAGGCACTGTTGTTCCCTCCCAGTGAGGTATCTACATATGTCTTCTGAGGGAGAGGTGGAGCTGAGTCCTTTTTAATTTTAAATGGTTGAGTTTTAGTGAAAGCAGTGATATGAGGATATATAAAAAATGAAAAGTTGCATTACCTAGGTAGTTCCTTAATAAAAATTTCCTTCCCATTGTCAAATATTTGGGGTCTGTTAAATTACGTGTATTGTAATATTTGTGCAGTGCGCTGTTTGTGTTTTATTTCTTGCTGAAATGCCAGTTGTATTTCAAATGCCATTTAAAAAAAGACAACACCCTTTCTACACATAGTGGTAGTGAAATAGTTGTTTCAGTAAATAGGAAAGCAAAGAGGTGGGAGATGCCCTCTGTAAATATGATTTGGATGTAAAGAAGTAAAGACAACATTCATCTTCAGAAAGACGAGCTGTAGGATTCAGGAGTTGAAAATCATAGCTACAATAGGTGCACATACAGGTTCAGTTACCACTGAATACTGATTTCTCAAAGCTTTTAATGTATTTTATTCTCAGCTTCCCACAGAGTAACCTGCTCTGTTTTACAGGTAGGTGTCAAAGTACAGGGGAGTTAAATGATCTGCCCAAAGCCCTGCAGTCTTGCCCAGGCCATGGACGATCCCTGAAAATGCCACGGAGTATGGCACTTACTATGAGGTATATGAGGTGTTGCACAAATGCAGAGTCTTGTCTGAAGTCCCCGGTGACCACAGCTAGTAAATATGATGAGCAGCAGTTACCACTATGAGTAGTCCATTAGCTTTAGTTTGAGGCGTAGACCTGCTGGAAATCAGCCCTATGGAGAAGGACCTTGACATCCTGGTGGACAATCAGTTCTCCATGGAACAGCGATGTGTCCTTGTGGCCAGGAGGGCCAATGGTATCCTGGGGTGCACAAAGAAGAGTGTGTTCAGCAGGTATTGGGAGGTTCTGCTCCCCCTCTACTCTGCACTAGTGAGACCACATTTGGAGTATTGTGTCCAGTTCTGGGCTCCCCAGTTCAAGAGGGACAGGGAAATACTAGAGAGAGTCCAACAGAGAGCTGCAAAGATGATTAAGGGGCTGGAACACCTACCCTATGAGGAAAGGCTGAGAGACCTGGGACTTTTTAGTTTGGAGCGGAGAAGACTGAGAGGGGATTTAATTAATGTCTGTAAATACACGAGGGCTGGGTGTCCAGAAGGCCGGGACAACCTCTTTTCACTTGTGCCCTGTGATAGGATATGGGGCAATGGATCCAAGCTGGAGCACAGGAAGTTCCACCTCAACCTGAGGAAAACCTTCTTCATTATGAGAGTGACAGAGCACTGGAACAGGCTGCCCAGAGAGGTTGTGGAGTCTTCTTCTCTAGAGATTTTCAAGGCCTGCCTGGATCTGTTCTTGTGTTACATGCCCTGAGTGTTCCTGCTTTGGCAGGGGGTTTGGACTTAATGATCTTCAGAGGTCCCTTCCAACCCTTACCATTCTGTGATTCTATGAGCTTCAACAGAAGCTGCATTGGTGCATTCAAGAGTAAAATAATGTCCCTTTTTTTTTTATTTGTCATTAAATATAGGCAGGGATGCATTCTGCAGTGCTAAAAATCTGGATTTATGACATGCTGGCACCTAAAATGCTCTCAGCCCAAATAGTTTTACGCAATAAAATTTTTAAATGTTTGGCATAGAGAGGAGAAAGAGCCATTTAATAAATATCTTTAAGTTCAGTATTTGGTAAACAGGCTAGAATCTAGTGCTCTGGCTCAGATTTCTGTCTCTCACTGTGCTTGTGCAGAATCGGTTGCTTCTAAAGACCATGATCTATGAGATGAAAATAATGACAGATGTTTTCTGTAACACGGATGGCATGGCTTGCTGGCATAGGGCTCCTGGACTTACAATTAGCCATCTCCATCCCGCAGATTCTTTGGGAAGACAGGGCATCATTCAGCCAGAGCAGCATCTTACACCTCAGTGTTACACAGGCCTGCAGATGCCTATTACTTCCCAACCTGTTTGTCATGAAATATCCATAAAATTGTCTATGATAACTCCTTTCTGAAAACATCTAGCTGGTTATAAGTACTCTGTATTTGCCTTATTTTCCTCTCTGTGCAAATTATGGTGATGGGCAAGAAGACAACTGAATGAATAAAGGAAGGAGACAAAAGAGAGGTGAAAGGAGTGGAGTGAGTATGAAAGAGTGAATGAAAACAAGAGACAGAGCTGAGAAAAAATAGTATGTATAAAACATATGTATAAATGATACATATGTAAAAAGTAAATTACATGTATGTATAAATGTTTTGATGGCTCTAGGAAAATTAATAGATTATAAATTAGGGAAAGAGGTAGCACAACAGAAATTAAAATGTTCTAAATATGGGGAAAACATTCCAGGTCTCTTAAGTCATAGGAATAAGTTTCAGTATTTCAGTGTAGAAAATCAAACTGAGGCAAATATAGAAAAAGGAAAACTGAATAATGGACTCCAGAATGAAGAAGGTGATAAGAGAAGGAAGAAGAGCAGAGCAGGGCAGCCTAATTCACTTTGTTCTAGTGAATTTTATATGCCAGGTCAATACTCAGGGCCCCAAACATTTTCAGACTACCTCTCCTAGTATTGTTTTGGTTTTTATTTGGTTGGTTGTTTTTTTTTAAGAAGACAAATATTTTCTTAAATAATTTTGTGGGTTTTATTCTTTTTGAGGTGCCATTCAAAATATGGTAGACCCGTTTGCCCAGAGAAGTTGTGATGCCCCATCCCTGGGAGTGTTCAAGGACAGGCTGGATGGGGCTTTGAGCAACCTGATCTTGTGGAAGGTGGCCCTGCCCATGGCAGGGGTTTGGAGCTAGATGATCTTTACTGTCCCTTCTAACCTAAACCTTCTGTGATTCTGTGTTTTATATTCCTTATAGCCCAGGGGCTCTCACCTCTTAAACATCAAAGGATTTTCTCTATTGGTTAGCTTATTAATTTATAAAGCTTTACCAGTGTTATTGATAGTCAGTTGATTTCTTATTTGAACTTCTCCGTGCAGAAAATTCTAAACCTACCCTTAGTATATCTCTGCAGTAAAGGCTGTACAGGAAATATCATCATTACCGTGGCATTACATGATGGCACTGCAATACAAAACCCATTGACAGAGGAACACAAACACACCCTGTAACAGAACTCCTGTCCAGAATGACTGTTGTTGTGTAGCCAGAATAATGCTCTTTGTATATGATTCTCTCGGGCTTTATTTTTCTAATAAATTTTATATTTTTCAGTTTTACACCTAACGTTGCTACATTTATAACACTGTGAAGAAGATGATAGAATAATTGAAAGAAAACATCTTTCAATTTCCTTGTGTATCATGTTTGTTGTTTTCAGCTAATAAATGTACCTGAGCATACATTTTCTTAAGTATGAAGGTGGCCCAGCTCAGGGTGATGCTGCTGATTCTGAAGAAAAGATTTTTGTAATTAGCCTTATAAGGAAGTTTCTTGATTATTCTCACTTTGTTTTGTTATAGGTTATAATAAGTGGATGCAGTGCATTTCCAAAGCCCATATCTGAGATGATGCTTTAGAAATCATCCTTCTCTAGGTGTTTCTTCATTCCAAATTATCTGGTAAAAGCAGTAGTTAAGGAATGTCCAGAGTGACTTAGCACCTGAGAGGATAAGGCTCTCTAAAATTTTCTCTTCTTATCCCCAGCTTCTGCGTCCATTTCCACTGACATCTTGAATGATCTTCTAACATGGTAGCTAAATAATGCTTGTCCTTGGTGCAGTGAGAATGTTCTTTCCTAAAGTGAAACTTTACATATATATTCTCAAATCTGTATCTGCTTTTCCTACGAGCATGAGCTTAATCTTCCTGTTAGCTTTCTCCTGTTCTTACAGTTGTCTCCTAACTAATCATTTTTGCATTAATGTCAACTTTACACTGGTTTGTGGTTCAAAGTAAGTGGTGTTTTGGCTGGAATGGAACTAAAATGCAGTGTGAATCAGCTGACTCGATAATATGCAAAAAACCCCAGTTATTTCATTAATAGCAACTTTTCCCTGTTCCTAAAGGCTGTACAATTTCAACCAGTAGCGTTAAGAATAGAAGATAGAATTCTAAGTCACTTATTAGTGCAGATTTATTTTCCTCTACTGAAATTAGGTAGTCTAATACCATTGCTATTGTCTGTCGTGATATGGGAACATGGGCCTATTTACATACATGCTGTCTCTTTGTAAAGTGTTGCCTTTATTCTAAAGGCACATTTGGAGGTTCCTGACATAGTGTTTGGGTTTTCAAAACAGTGCATCTGTCTAATCTAAGCTTTGTGAATATATAAAAATGTGCATTTGGTTAATGACTGTTTTGTTGCCAGGGCCTGATTTTCAAAGCCAATTTGAGCCAGCTGACCTGTGTCTGTACTGGGGAAGTACAGTTGTGCTGGTTCTTAATGTTCACAGTGTAGAAGAGGTCAGTGAGAAAGACAGACAATGATACATCTGTTTGAATCACTAGGAAGTGGAAGAGGAGCAAAAGGATAAGGTACACAAAAGAATGGATGGCATTAGAAAAGATAATTTAGTGCTCATACTACTTTTTGTATTATAAGGCAAAACATTCATTAAAATACTTTAGAAGGTGATGGTTTTATGCCTACCAAAAAATATATGTATTTTTCTGACACAAAAAATAATTAACCAATGGAGCTGTTGTCACAGAAGCAAAAGGTCTAGAGAGTTCAAAAAGGCCCTAACATTCACTCAGTGGTAATGAAACAGGATTTTGTTAAGACAGAGGGATGTTTTTTTCTAAGGAATACCAGAAAAATTCTCATTGCGCAGGGAAGGAAACTCCTGTCTGACTACAGTTTGTAGGAAGCTTTCCTTGGGTTCTGCTCATTGGTGCTGGCAGCTTGTCAATAGTAGGATCCCCATTCTCACCCTGGATTTCTACAGTGCTTCTTGTGGTGTTTTAATTTCCTTTATTTGGTGGGGCTAAATCTGGACACACAGTTCATGCTAGAAAAAAAGTAGCCATAAAGTGAAGGATCATTCTAAAATTCTTCTGCCAAAGTTACTTCTAAGGTCATGCCCAAGAGAAGAGAGTACAGACACCACAGCTAGAGCCCACCATTCCAAACACTTCCCATTTCTGCAGTGAAGGAAAAGCTTATTAGATGAAGGTCTAATGAGTCACATCAGCTGGCATTTCATCTGCCATAAAAATGGACCACAGTCAAAACATAGAATTCATGTTTATGCACAACGGAACAAAAATTTACTCACAAAGTGAAGACACGTATTGCTATTATTGCCTCTCTGGTTTTGTTCTAGTTTCTCCTGGGTCATTAAAAGGTTGTACTTTTTCATTTTAGCATAGAACTACTTCATTTAACAGAGTGGTTTTCATTCTTTTCCTGATTATTCTTGTTTTGCCTTTATGCAGTAGTTAAATGTTTTCTCCATTGTGCTAATGAAAGGCACGAGTTCAGATGTTCAGTGCTGAAGTGCTGCTGTGTTACTCCTACTGCATATCCATCTCCATAATCTGCTTGTTATTAAACTTGTCAATTCTTTTTAATGCGTCGCATTTCTGTGTCTAAGTGGATCAGTGATACCATGAGGCTGAGTGGGATTGTCCCAGTCTTCTTGATTTCTTTCAGAAAAATTACTGACTTTTAAACTCTCTTTCAGAGTTTAATAATAGCCACTTCCAATATAACAAAAAAAGAGCTTAGACTTTTAAGAATATTCCAAAGAAGCTATAAACCAGACCAGCAGATTACTATTCATTTGAAGTGATCATAGTGATAGAGAGTTGAAAAGAAAATTTGCATATCTTTTCAAGCAGGAAAAGAAAAAAGACAAGATTGATATCATTATATCAAATTTTATGCTGAAGGGTCTTACATTTGTTTTCTTAACAGTTCTCTTTGGCCTGCTGGGTTAGTGGTGGATGATAAGTAATGTTGGAGTCACTTCTAGGTTCGAATTCTCTTTTCTCATGCTGAACTTTTAAGCATAAAAAATTTCAGCTGGAGAAAGGATACTTAAATTGACCTGATTATTTGATGGTTGCAAATAATGACTACTTGGGAATATGATTTAGAGCTAAGAACTATAATGCACTAAATTTAAGCAGTAGAAAATTTCTGGCTTAAAGAGAATGTGACACTGGAAGAGTTTAATTCCTCGTGCACTGAGTCTTAGATTCACTGTGTAACAGAAAAAATGTAAATGAGAATAAAAGGAGAAAGAAACCACTACATTTTTTCCTGCAAGCTGGGTAGCAGAGATGTTCTACTGCCTTCCTCACGGTTTATACCCGGACTTAAAGTATTCACATACAAAAAGTACAAGTCATCAAATATTCCATATATAAGATGGCATTCATGTCAGATTTTTAATTTTTTTCTGAGGGACATTCCTCTTTCTGTAGACCTTTAGCAGTACAGAGTAACTCCCTGGAAGGTACAGGACAGAACTGGTAAGCTGAAGAGAATTCAAAACAGGAATGTGAAGAAGATGGATTGACAAGTATGGAGGTGACTTTGGTCCATGAGAGTACAGTAACACTTCTAAGTGGTTATACCCTGAAGATACTGACTGTATCTTTATTCCTGTTTCTTGTCCCCACCTTCCCTTCACATGCGTCACCCAAGTGAGTTAACAGTAGGCTTTCTGGCCGTAAGATTACACTCTCATTTATAGGTTGCATGAGTTTAATGCTAAGTCCCAGCTCTGAACAGTTTTGTGTAATACAGGAGAGGGTGCTCAGTTCTATCTGCAGGTCAATGTTCATTTGAATATTTTTTAAAATAGGAATTACTTGAGGAAAAAAAAATTACTACTTTGCAGAGGAAATTACTGAGGCATCTATTCTGACAAAGGAGCTTTTCATTTTTCTGCGCTGGATGTCATCCTACAAAATTGCTGAGAATTTTCCTGCTGATGTTAGCAGAGGCAAGTTCAATGCCTCGGTGATTTCTTTATTAATTGATGTTAGTGTTAGGAATTATCTCCTTATTTTAGCTTGACTTCATTCTTTTTCTTGTGTTCTTTATCACAATTTTTGATAGCAAAAGGCTTGGAAAGGATTATTGTCTGTCCCTCTGCCATTCAAAACTGTTACCCATGTTCTATCTTTGAAATTACTGCTTAAATACCCCTTTCAGTCATCCTCATTTTCTTTCTTTCTGTATGGACATATGAAATAGTTCTAAGGGAATGTACAAACATACGAGGGGAAGTCTTTTTTCTCCTCCCTATCTCCCAGAAGCCAGCCTCACTTCTGGTGCAGCAACACTATGATAATATATCACAGGCTTGTTATATTAATTACTGTACAATATATCACAAGCTCCTAGGGTCTTGTTCTACAATAAGGCTACCAGTTGTAATGGCACCATGAGGAGATTTAATAGCATTCATGCAGAACCTACTTTGTCACCGCCTTATAGAATGTGAGATAACAGTTCAATAAATATTCTGGGGCAGCCTAGATGAATTGAACATTGAATATGAAAATTAAAATACATCTTTGGCTTCTTGCCAAAGGTGTTGGTCACATACTGTGCATTTGCAACTCCTGCATGATCAGGATTTGAGTTTTGTTCCTTAGACAAATAATTGTGTTGCTATATCAATTGCAATTTGACTTCAAATTATTATTGTCTAGTTATTACCTTTCTGGAGGCAGGTTTTAAACCAACAAGCACGTGACCATTTATTACTCATAAAATACAATTAGAATTCTTATTAGAATCACTGGAAAGTGTTACAAATGAAGCATTCCGACTTCAAGAGGAACTGCATATTTAGGCAATTCTGTAGTATTTTCTTAGAGCCAAGCTAAGCTGATTCCACATGACAGCAGTCTTAATGAGGCTCAATAAACAGTACAGTTTGTAACCTTAGGCCAACTGCTGAGCAGAAGCCGAAAGCAGTGCTGCAGCTTTAGTGAACCCATTACTGTGAAAGATGCTGGATTGTAGAGCAGCCCGAGTCACTCATTGCACAAGAGATGAAGCTCCAATAACTACAAATGATTATCCAAGGTGACGGGTGACAACTTTGTGCACACATGATTTTCTCTGATTTGACAGTGCCTTGATATGGTCTTAAGGCATGTGGCTTACTAGCAGCCATTTACATTTTTAGCCACTGAAACTTCTGTTTTACTTGCAGACATTAACATTTGGGACTTGTATGAGTATTAAAAATTTCCTTTGCTTACTTTTTGAGTCTAATAATCAAAGCTACTCAAAAACTGGAACAAGCTCTATCAGCTGTTAGGATCGCCAGCAGTGCTGAAATGCCTATTTTTTTACTGACAACTTATACTTTTTTTATTAAATTCTTCCAAAGCTGAATTGATATAGGAGCTTGCATGGGTGTGAAATATTTTCAGTGACTTGATGACAAGAAAGTAGTCATGAGCTGCAGGCCCATTCATTCCCTTAAATTAAGAAAATTACTCAGTCTTGAATTTTGCTAGTCCTTTAATTTTTCATATCCATTTTTAAAAAGCAGTTATTTTTAATAAAGAGCCCTGAGTTTGTACTTTCATTTAGAGACTTTGGTACATCTGCAAGGAAACAGTATAATCAGTTGCTGGAGTCAGATTCAATTATTAGCACATGTTAGAACAAGCTCTCCTCTAGCACTCACATACAAGCTCTCCTCTAGCACTCACATAATACAAACTGGCTAACATTCTGCAGTATTCCTGCTTCTGCAGGGTTGTTGATAGAAATTGGTAGAGATACTGAATTTACTATGCAGCTGTCTATTGAGGCATGGGATAGAATTATCCAATCCTTCCATTTCTTGTTTTGCCCAGATTCAAATTGCAGTACATTGAAACTCCCAGCCTTAAACTACTTTGTGTTTTCCAGCGTTGGAGAAAGTATTTGGGGGTTTTAAGCCCAGCACAACTGGCCAGTTTAAATCACAATCACCTTCTGAGTCACAGGCTTCCCCCCAGCTGTTTCTTACCCTTGGGGCTGATCTCAGGCTATCTACCCCCACCAGCACATCTACTGGCCTGGAGCCCCATGAAGGTCCTCCAGAAATAATTTGCATCCCCCATGAACAAGAGAAGGAAATAATAATTGAAAGACCAATAGAGGCAACATGACTTCTCTTTTAAGGTGCTATGGCCCTCCTAGTCTTTATGAAAATATTCCTGAAGGGTCTCTGGAAATACAGTATAAATGAATTTAGGGACTGAAAAAGGAGAGAGCAGAGCTGTGTTGTTTGACCTTGAAGTGAGCAGGGTGGCTGAACAAACTCTGTGGCTGTTTCTGTGCATCAAAGGTATAGACCAAATTAAACAGAAGAGGTAGTGTCACAGGAGAAATAAAAAAATAAATAAATGATTGTACAAGAAAACAGTCAGAGATTTGTTTACATTAGTGGGAATTGTATGTAATGTGTTGGACAGTTTATTAATATTTCCCTGAGATAATTTTGTAAAAAAACCTTAAATCTGAGCAGATAACCATGTGTGCCAAATTTGTGATTCTTAAATTTTACCTGTTAGCTTTGCAGAGTTACTGAGTCACAGTTTAAATGGTTAACAGTGAAATGCAGGCTGGTAACAGGTTTACTGTTTACACTTTTGATGTCCAACCTAGTAGGATGGCAGAAAAAGATGTTAAAACACAAGCTAGTGCAAAAAGATTGTGCAATCACATGCTGTTCCCTGTTTAGTGCAGTTACATTACCAAATGGCAACAACAAAGCATAAGTTGTCATCTGCTGACATTTAATTCAGTGGAAAACAAGAAAAATGCACTGTTAGAAAGTGATATCATAATCATTAGGGATTTGCAGAGATATAAAGAGACAGGTAAACATGACAAAAATCAATATGGTTAGCGTCTTGGGCTCTATCACCACTTCACAGAATGATACAGTTTGTATTTACAGTTAGGAATGATGTCCTTAGATAATGGTGGCATTGCAGGAATATACCTGGTGACCAATTTAATATCATCACTCAGACCATGAAGAGACAAAACACAGTTTTTTTAATCACTGCAGGAGGGGAAATGAATGATACTTGTACATTATTTTTCCTTAGAAGGTGTCAGGCAGGGAATGGTGCAGACTGAGATGTCCGAGCTAAGTCACAAAATGCAAATTGACTTTCTACTGGACAGATCAAATATGAGGAGTTCCAGGTGGCAGTGTCTATAATCTGAGATTAAACAAGTGTCACTAGTTTGGTTTGGCAAGCAGATTGATAGTTGGTATTTGAAATTGTTCTGTAAGTGGCAATCATTCATGGTTATCTTCATAGGAACACAGCAAATGTTTCCTTCCAAAGGAGAATGGCACGAAAATAGTTGTTGTGTTATGCAGAAGTAGATTATGGTGTCATTGCCCGTTGAGTGTCCCTGCTAGGTTAAAATGCACATATAGAAGAAAGACAGTCATGGTCATCCTCCTTGCCTGCAGTAAGCCAGAGGTTTTCTACACCTAAAGCTATGTTAAAAATAAAAAACATTGGTAACTGATCCTAACATACTATATAGGAAAATTTTTCCTTGGAGTAAGGCTGCATGTTTGAGGACTCTGGTTGCTAAACAGTGAATGACTTAGTAGAAGTGTGTATCAGTATGGCATTTTGAAATGTCTGAAGACACCTCTGTCACACAAATGTGTTGCCGTGACTCTGTGCAACTTGTTGCAGTGTAACGTGGATTAATGTTAGGCCTGAACGTTAAATGATCGTGTGTTCTGAAGAAGTTGGCACCAGACACGTTTTCCAATGTTGCTGTTTCTGTGCTCAGGGAGTATGTGATGGCTGACTTGGGAAAGTGAACAGGGCAGCTGTGCAGACCTCCAGAATTTCAGTTATTCCACATTACAAGTCCCTGGCATATTTATTGAATTGGTATTTATTGCTGTTTCCATCTCCATAGAAGTTTAAAAGGACATAAAGCTACAAAGAACTATAAATCCAGAATGTAATCTCTTATGATGCATAGGTCTGTAGGCCCTAAGGCCAGTTTTTCTGAAGTTATCCCCTGGGAAGTCAAGGATCACTCCAATTTGCCTGTGGTGCCTTGTGATGTATTCCTGCTACTGTGATAATAAATTAAGAGATGAAGTAATTTGGTGTTGAGTGGAGATGGAAGAAGCACATATAATATTCGATGTCAAGCCTCAAACATTTTCCTGTAATGGAAGGAGAGCATTCCCTCCCCTCCCCTCTTCTCTCTTCTCCAGTAGTATGACCTATGTTTGTTGTGCCTGGGACAGAGTTTGGGTGGCTGGGGAAACTGTGCTGGCCAGGGTATTATCTATCATTTTGCACATATCCACATGTGCAACCCCCTACCCTCAGCCACATGAGGGGTGAGCCACCTTGCTTCCCTCTTCCTTGTGCAAACAAGGCAGTGCAGGAGAAGACATCTCAGTAATCCAGCTAGTGTGGATTGTCAGTACCAGGAATGAAGGGCGAGGATCGGTGTCTGTCGGTAACCTTACTGATTCCTTCTCCTTTTGCCTTGACAGTCTCAAGATCACATATTTGTACTTCAGTCATTGAAAATTACGTTCTAAGTTCCTAACTGCAGCCAAGTTTTCATGAGTGGTGTAATTCTTGTGATCAAAGCATGAATGTTGTTTTTTCAAAATAATACACAAGTGTCTATTAATTGTTCCCATGTCTGTTGAAGCTTCTTTCTCATTCTGAGTATCAGAGAAGTAATCCCCTTTTTTTCCTCTCAAATTAGATTTGCTGTTTGAATGATATTCCTTTTACAAGAAAATTCAGATATGAAAGCCTGAGGGCAGTGATAAACTGGAAAAAGATATTTACTATCAGTTTGTGTTAACATTGTTGTTCTGGCTAGGAGGATTTCTTTTGTCCTGAATAGCCATACTGGAGTACTGCAAACTGGTTACTGTGTCAAAAATGAATAGCATTTTGTTAAATTGTTCCTTGAGTCATTGTGCTCATCCTAATTATTTTGATGACATACTCAAAACAATTGTTATGTAGTGCAGCTGTCATTCTGATTTTGTAAAATAAGGTTTATTTATTTAGGTCTTGATTTATACGTGCAATAAATGACAGATAGCTTTCACTCAGTAAAGACAGAACTTCGGAATGAAATCAGGTACTCTGAAGTATTTTTAACATTAGAGGTTTCTTTTTAACCAGAAGGTAGAAGTTGCTCACAAGAAAGGTCAGACTGCAAGAAACCTAAACTCAGAACATTGTACCCAGGAGGTATAACGCCAGAAAAGCTCAGTAAGTCAACACCACCCCACTGCAAAAAAGCACAGCTTCAGTTTAAGCTCACTGAGAATCTTGTCTGTAGGCTTTTTTGGCTTAATCTAAATTTACTTTTAAGGCATTGATGGGAAAGCCTGTTTTATTCATGGGTAGAAATGGCTTCATCAGAGACATTAAGTCTGATCATCAATTGTTAATTAAATTTCAAATTATTTCTAATAAGACTATAAGAAAGAAAAATGTCATACTAAAACCCCCTGTCATATTTTATTAAGCAAGTTGACCCTCTAATTTTCATGTTTTTGCAAGAACTTTAAAAATGTCACTTTAAATTAGATTGCAGCTTATTGATGGAGTGCAGGAAAGTAACCGTTCCGTCCTTTTTGCTTTTATGTCACAAGCCCAAGCTGTATTGCAACATCTTGATGAGCATTTCTGCTGGAGTTAAAGCAAAGCCTTCAGCACTGGTCTCAGCATGGAGAGTGCCTGGATTGAGAATCCCTTATGCATGAAAATGCGTAACTAAATCAATACAAGACTGATTAGCCCAAATGCTCATGTATATTTCACACATGAAAATTTCTGTCTGCAGCTTTGGTACTGCACTTGCTTGGTCTGCTTGGGAGCTGTGGTGGAAGAGGGCTGTGGTGGGAGGATCTCAGTCCATGTCAAATGGGGCAGGCGTACCCCATGACAGGGGCTCAGCAGCTGTGGTGGTGGGTGCTGCTTTGTCAAGGTTTAGGGTCAGGGCAGCCTGCTAGACCTGTAAGAGATGCTTTCTGTTAACCACCCTCCCTTCCCAAAGGGGAAGAGAAGAGGAATAAGGGAGAGGCAGTCTTATTGATTAGAAAAGAAAGAACAGCTTTAATATAAACAAAAATAATGGAGAATATATAAAAATCTATAAAAACCAGTGTTGACCCCAAGCCCCCTGATGGCAATTACCATCACCACTGTTGCTGTAGAGCAGGATCTGGGGAAGTTCCAGAGTGGACTCAGCAGTAGATGTCAACCAGGTTCTGGAACTGGATTCAGGATCACACAGATTTGGATTGAAGGCAGAATGGACAGAGTCCTTCTCAGATGCTGGCCACCGAAGGAGAGAGCTTGACTCTTGTGATCCCTCTGCTTTTTACTAAATATGGTATATATAGGATGGAATCCCTTGCAGGTCAGTTTAGGGTCACCTGTCCTGTTGGCTTCTCCCCACAGGAGCAGCATTTTACTTTCTGCCTTCTCCCCCCCCAAAAATGTGGCACACAAGATTTAGCAGTGACCTTGGTCTTCACACCAAACCTTGGTAGTATGTCTAACATGGAGCGGTACCACTGCTAGAAGCAGACACAGTCTGTGAAAATATGCTGTTAACTTCAGAAAGTGCAGGTAGAAAACACTGAGATGAAAATTAAAATCACTGAACAGAATTAGTTCTGTGCTAACTTAAACCAGGACAAGCTCCTACCTCAGCAGGGGGAAAAAGTTGTTTTTACCCTGCCTTGGTGAGCCAGCCCCTGTGAGGAGTGGAGAAGGAGCCTGTGCAGGGGCATTGAGGCATCACTAGCACAGCCCGTTTGTGGCTCTGTGAGCAAAACAGTTTGTCAGAGCCTTGCAGAGCTTCACCTGAGGAGTGTTGTAAGGGATGACATTCCGTAAGACTCTGAAATAAAGAGCAGAGAACAAGTATGATGGTTCCTCCCTTCCTCTTCTCTCCTGAATGTGAGGTAGTTGCCAGCTAGAGGATCTGAAGAAAAAGGAAAGGAGAAAGAGACACAAAATAGTGGAGCAGTTACCAAGTTCTATCCTGAAATGTGTAGAATCAGGCAATCCTCTGAGGTAGTTCTGTGAAAAGTTGAATTCATTTATTGTTGAAGTTTTGGATATTTCTGTTTGAGTTTTTAAAATTAATCTGTGGCCTTTATCTGAGTACTTGCAGCTGACAGGCAGCAGAGGAGCAGCAACACCACAGCTAGAGGAGAGGGCACTTCAGCATACGGTACTTTTAATATTGCTCAGGTTTCTGGTGGAATCCATGAAGCCATCATCTGTAATGCCAAAGGGAGGGTGGGAATGCTCTGCTGCCTGCACAGCTCAGCCTCCCATATCAAGAGTGGTGCTGAAAATGGCATGGAAACGGCACGGGCATCACCTGAAGAGATGTACAATGACATTCAAACAACAAAAGGAGATAAAGGAGTATTTATGGGTGAGGGCAACATTGCTGATACTACTGATGATCACTGTTACAGTTCTCAAGATGTGTGTCCATTTGATGGAAAGTGGAAGGGGAAGAGGTAAGGGTGGGGGCAGAGCTGACCTTGTGAAACCCAGAAACAAGAGCAGTTAGGTCAGTGAGGTCATGAGCAGTAGAAGCCAACAGAAGTGGTATAAACTTTGTGTCAGGTTCTCAGTTACAGGGCTGGCTTTGTGGCTGCTGTTTCCCAACAGTCAGAGGCACAGCTGTTCCTGTCTCCCTCCTTCCCCAGCCAAACACCAGCATCCTCTGAATTCCCAGAAGCCACACTGCCTCATTTCTGTGTGAGCATCTCTTAGACAGAAATGGGCTTTAGGGGAAAAAAGCAAAACCACATAGCTAGTAAGGTTATATTGTGTCACTAATAACATAAATTATAGGACATCAGCTCTCCTCAGCAATTTGGAGTCAGATATCTGCACTGGCTTCTTTTATTAAAAATAAAATTGTTACTGTCATATATGCAGATTTGGATTTAAGAAGATAAAACCAAGCAGTGATATAGGAGCAACTGCAGCTATGGCAGGAGATAGAAGCAATTTAATGATTACAATATATAGTTCATGTTTTTAATAGTGTCTCTTGGTAATAGGAAGAGAATTTGTGGAGTTGAAGACAATGCAGCAGAGCTTCATGTCTCTAGACCTCACCTTTTGTAAAGGATATGCTGTTAAAGTGGATATAGTTAAATAAGTTACTTACAGCTATTCCATGGATATATGAAAGGATAGAGAAATGTTTTGTGGAATAGTCCCCTTTTAGTAATTTTGCTGTCAGGCTGCAGGTTTTGTTTGGTGGTTGTGGTTTTCTTGTTTTGTTTTATTTGGTGGGGTTTTTTTTAGTTTAGTTTTGGTGTGGGTTGGTTTTTTTGTTTGTTTGTTTGTTTAGTTTCGTGGGGATTTTTTTTTGTTTTGTTTTGTTTTGTTTGGGTTTTGTTGCTTTGTTTTGTTTTGTTTTCCCAGCAGTAGTTGAAAAATATTTTGAACTATTGTGGGGGCGTTGATAAAGATACATGGTAATACAATCTGAGTAGAAGCTCTGCAGGGGTTCTGGCAGGAATGTGTTAAGGTATTTAATGACTGTTTTTGCACACTGCTAATTTGGACTGGTATTTTTAGTTTTATTCCCAGTAGGAATGTTTTTGACAGTTTCTCGCAGACAGCTTTGATAGCTGACTCCCAGGGGAAGGGGATGCTAGGGAGCTGCAGTAGCCATTCCACCGTTCAGGTTGATGCCCACCTTACTCTCATAAACCCTGTTTTCAATTAAATAAGATTTCCAGAAACAAAAAAAATCCTCCTAGAACTGTTCTTTCCAGTGAGATATTTGATTTTTTCCTGAAGTTCAGATGAAGGGATTCTGTCTGGATGTTAAAGCTGTATTTATACAACTTAGTGTATGTCTTACCAACATTAACCTGCAAACTCTCAATTGATGTTGTCTTGTTAATTGTGTTTGAAAATTGAGGTGGCTTTCTCCATCTCTGCTCCTTCTGTTTTTCAACATCAGGTTGGGAAATGAGAGCGAAGTAATAAACTGTGGAATAGACTTTATGAAAATCTGCAGATGCTTAACCAAGAGTTCCTCAGAGAAACTACAGAAGAGGACTTAAAAGGATTTTTTCCTTCTAGTTTATTTTCCTTACTAATAGTGCACTGTGATAAACTGTTTGCATATTTAAGTACATCACATATGAAATAATTCTGCAGTCTTAATGACACAAATAATCTCAGGTAAAAAAAACAATTTGTGACACCAGAAGTCATAACTGTATGAAACATTGTGCCTGGAGGACTAAAAAAAAAAAAAAAAAGCTGTATTTGGTTTCTCTAATATCCATAATCAGAATCACTGTTCCACGAAGGGTTGTAAAATAGTCCTGTCAGGCGTGGAAGGATTCTTCATGAGCAGTTCTCACGAGTTTGTAAGGACTAGCTTTGCTCCTTTACTAGCATCTGAGTTTTAGAGGGCCAGAGCCCTTGCAATTAGTGCTGCTGGGAGCCGTGCAGAGTGCCTGGCTTGTATGCTGCAGAGGGAGGACTGCTCTGATGTATTGGTAGTGGATTGCAAGTGACAGGCAGAATAGATGCCTGTATTGCTTTGAAAAGTGTATGTTTGGGTTTTTTACCGTGTTTTGTTTTTCAAGCAACCAATTTGAGTATCTGTGAGTTTACTCAATTTTTAAACATGATTCCAGGAGTAGTTTTTGCTGTTACTGAGACTTCTTTGTAATTGTATTTTTTTTGGTGGGCGTGTTTGAGGGACTAATATACCCCCAAAGTTGAGGACTATATTGATTTTTCTCCAGTTGTCTTTGTCATAAAAATTTCTTTCACTGCATGTCTGCTGGACACTTTGATTTGAATATTATCCTGTTTTCAGTGTCTACTGCATCTCATGGCTTTTATTTCCAAAAAGTGCCAGCACGGGAAGGCAGATGTGGGGTACAAAATACCTGCAGCAGTGGGAACTAAGGCATTCTGATATCCAAGAAAGTTGAACTCTCTGTGTATAGAAGAACTGTGAGGCTTTGATCTAGATCATAGGTAGGTCCTGAATTTCTGCACATTGCTTTTTGATGTTCCCCTAACTAAAAATACTCTCTGGAATGGAGAGTGCAGGCACCTTGCTTTGGACTTGCCTAACTCCCACTGTGTTCAGTGCATCTTTCTGTTGATGAAAGCAGAGCCAGTACCACTCGGTGAACAAACCTGGCTCTTTTGTATGGCAGAATGTGGAGACTAAATGTCAGGTGAATGTGCTGGGTAAAATATGGAAAGCTGCTCAGGTAACACATGAAGACTGTTACCAGAGATTGGTTGTTCTTGAAGAACATGGGAGGTAAGAGAAGGGTGACACAGAAGGGAGGAACTCTCCTGGAGACTTGTGTGACAGCAACACTGAAGCAAAGAATTTCCTCAATGTAAGTGCCCTTATTCAGATTTGCTGTCATTTTTCATAAAGGCCAGTTTGTACCGATGCTGTGGATGATGTGTCACCAGTCTTGGTGATACCTTTCTAATTCCTTTTTCCCATCTCCAGTGGAGGCAGATGTGTAACAGTAATGCATAGCAGTGCTTCATCTTGCAAAATGATGGTGATTCTGATCTGGTAGCAGCAACTGCACACAAATCCAGCACCACTCAGGTGACACTTCTGTTGGGGAGGAAGGATGGGCTGCTCATATGGAGGTCAGTGTGGTAGCCACCCTCATGTGAGCAGGGTGGGCAGGGCTGGTAATGGTAGTCAGCATCAGCCCTGAGTCCAGCGGTCAACCCACGAGCTGACAGCAAAGAGGCAGGTCTGAGGGCCAGCTGGAGAGTTGGCTCACAGGTCAGGGTCTGTACTGGTGGGTACGAAGGCAGGCATGGGCATGGCAGCAGTGCCAATGCAACTTTACTCACCCATACTGGATTCCCCTCTGAGAATTGAATTTATTGCAAATTTAAATTTCTTTTACTGTCAGAAAATCTCATCTTTTTAAGGTTTCGTTCATCTAAGCTCTGTTTACAGCTACTGAATCTTATGCCTTTGGAAGACTGGAAAGTAATTTTCCTCTAAGCGTTTTCCATGTGTAATCATATCAATTCAATGACAATTCACCTTTCAGCCTTCCCTTACAAGCAGAGTAGATTGAACTTCCTTAATTTAGCATTGCAAGGCTTATTTTTCAGCCGCAGGGTTACTTTTGTTCTCCTTCGAAGTTTTCAGAAAGTGGAAATAATAAACTTTATCATCAGAAGTGTCATTCTAATGGGGTAGTGGTTTAATTCAATCATATATGAAAAGAGAAGGATTTAACTTTTTTTCACTCCAGCATTGGACCCAGACCTTTCTGGTAAAGCAGTCATGGCTTTAGATAACCAAGTCTGTCTTTGAGCTGTTTCTTTCCAAGATCTTTCATCCTTATTTGGAAGCACGTTATCTTGGAGAACAAAAGAAGAACATTGAAGTGACAAAACCTTTTTCAAAAAAACCATGTTGCTGGGCAGTAATTTAGTTTTCTTGCATCTAATTATTTATAAGTCACTACGATGACAAGAGTGAAGAAAAACCATAGAGGCCTTGACTTTTTCTGTGGGTGGTAAGCATACCTTTAGATAACAGTAAATACCGTCACATTTTAATGAGGAGAAAATATTTTGCACTAGCTTTTGAATCTAAATATAAAGATTTCATTAGTTTTAAAGTGTGCCTGGGAGGGGAGAGGGGGGCCTTTTACCCTGTGTCTCTCTAAAGCAGTGTTCTGTGTTGCTACATTGATTGTTGGATGGCTCCTGATTCAATATGCTCATTCCTTTGTTAGAATTACCGTAGCAAAAAAAAAACAGGAGCTGGTGACTGACAGAATCACACAATAAAGTCTACTATAAACAAGAAATCAGGTTTTCTTAATGCACTTGATGCCATTCAGTGGTGTATCTTGCCAAGGTTCATTTTGCAGGGTGGTTCTTGGGCACGCACGCTGCCACGTGGTAGAGAGCTGTCTCGCGGGCTGTCAGCAGCAGAGGCTGATCATCTCTGCAGGGAGCTGGTGCCAAGCTGGGCGCTGCAGGGCCATTCATTCCAAGCTCTTCCACCATCTGCTTTCAGGAAATTGAGAGGGGAACGTCACTGACCTTCGGGGTGTTTTTGCCTGTGGCTATAGACAGTCTTTGAGAGTACTGAGCCCTGGTTCTGAGCTCTGCCCACTGTCCCTTTTCCTCACTCCAGCTCCTGCAGTGAGCCCAAAAGAGCCCAACCTGTTAGAAACTTTACAACAGTTTTCTTATGAGTTATTATAAAACCCCTTAGAAAATGATAGAAATGTCAATCAGCCTTTTTATACTCAGTGAGTAAGGATTCAAAACCAAATCCAAGAATCCATCCAGGCATTTCTTAAAAAGTGAGCCCAGGTCCCAGCTGCTCAGCAACTCCTGCAGATTTATGTGGAGCTGCTCCCTTTGCTGTGTTGATGACTTGCTCCCTGTTGTGAGGTGTGGGTCTGTGCTAGCTACAAACTCACATGGAGCTATAAAACGATGAGGAACCTTGTCTGCCTCTGCACAAAGTCCTTTGTTTCAGCAGCACTTATTCTCTCTGCGTGGCACTGAGCTGGCGCAGTCGTCCTGCTTGCTTTTGTGTCCCAAGGAGCGGTGGCGGTCTCTGTACCTCAGGTGTTTGGTATTTTTATACCAGAGTCTGGCATCTGTAGTCTGAGAGGTTGAAGACTGGAAGGAATAGCTAAAGCGCTGGCACAAAAGAAGATGTGAGATAAATATTAAGATGGAAATTGGGACAATTTGCGACTCACAGGTTTGCAGTTTTGTGAGATTATTTTTTAAGCCCCCAGTATCCTCACTATAGGGCTGAGCTGCTTTGAGATGTGTGTGGCCAACCATTTCTGCTTTCTGCTCAGATCTCCCAGCCGTGCAAGTGAATTGTGATGAAGATAAAATAGTGGCATTATGTAAACCTGAATGCCCTTCCATCTGGAAAAGAGGATGAGATTTAATATTATCATTGGCCTTTTTTTGTTTGACACATAAGACTGTCAGCATGGGGAATGAAATGCCTGTGAGACTCATGCACATCTGCACTGTCCTCTTGCACTTGTAGGATTTATTTTTGACTTCTTCCATTGTGCTTGGAGTGCTTAAAGTGTCATTTGCAAAATTAATCCATGACATGGAGGTGGAGTACTCATTGCATTTGCAGAAATGGAGTAGGGACTGAAAGCCTCAATCAGCAAATATTGCAGATGTCATATTGTGCTAAAAAAAAAAAAAGAAGAAAAAAAATATTAAGAATGGTTTTAGTCTAATTTTAAAGACACATAAAAATTGACAGCTAGTTGACATCTGTAACCTCTGAATATTTTGAAAACAAGAGAAGCCTTGAATTGCCTATATAGTCGCCTGAATAGTAAGATACTTTTTAACAGAAATATAAAGAGGATTTTTTGAACTTTGTAATTGTCTTGTTCTTTTACATGAGAGATTATGTAAGTAGAAGTCATGTTTGAATATTAGTTTGGTAACACTTCTACCTGAAAAGCAGAAGAAATTAAAAACCTCTCTATATTTAAAGTAATTTTCGATGATGTTTAGAAACTCCTAAACAAAAATATTTTCATTTTTTTCACGGGGATAAAAAAAAAAGGCAGTGGTGTGTATGTATTTTTAGGGACATTCTAAAAAATTATTTCAATCTGTGAAATTATTTTTCTGAAAAACACTGGTTTTTATTTTTTTTCATTCTCAGGTGATGTAAATTTGCTGTTGATGATTTAGGAAACTGTTCTGTGGAACTATTTTGTTAACACTGCCAGCTAAATAAGACACAAGCAAGTAGTGGCAAAAATTAAAGCCAAACACCTTCCTGAATGATTTATAACTGTTCTGGTTTTTAACTCGTATTTTTATTATGTCAGGTGATGTTAGCATCCAAATAGTGACTGTCCCAACATAAAACGTCTATTAAAAACTGGAAACATATTGTTATTAGAATGCATTATTTTTGCTGGAGTTTGCTATTGAACGATGCATTGGAAACAGTTCAAGATATGCTGTACAATAATATTATTGAATGGAAGTAATAAAACAGAATCCTTTTGTAGTGGATGAGCAAGTTATTAGCCTTAGAGTACACATCTCCATGTGAAACAGTAGCTTAGTATAGGGATCTTTCTGTGGTCTTCTGTGAGAAGTGTGACTAATAGCAAAGAAGTTGCTTCATGAGTCTGTCTGGAAGAAAAGCACTTTCTGCACATCACACTTCTATTACTCAGATGTGAAAATACTAAGAAAAGGAACTCTCTTTAAATCTTCTTTGAGCACTTTTGTCCTAAAAGGGTTGTAAATGTGTGCCAATAAAATTATTAGTTTGTCATTCTCTTGCCTTCGCCAGACCTGCAGGGGTGTGGGGGGGAATCTGCTGCTGCTCTGCAAAAGGACAGAGCTAATCATCACATTGGCATACAGTCTCTCCCTTGGGTAATCCTTGCCCCTTCCTGTTTTTCATATTCCTTTTGTAAATACTAATATGTTGATTTGTTTGAATTTTCTTAACTTTTTTTTTTTTGGACTAATTTTCTGTCGTTATTTATGCAATTACCTATTTCTGAAAGATTTGCTTAAAAGCTATAAACTCATTCTGGGGATATAAAACATACTACTTTTTCTTCCCTGCCAGTAAAGACTAAGGAAAGTGAGAAATGGTTGCTTACTAAAATATTCAAACTTATTTAGAATTCAGTCAGCAATTCCTGTCTGTTCAGACAAGTATTTGTTCCTTTTGTGAGGGTGGCTCCCAGTGCAATCTGATAGACTGGGTACTCAAGCCAGTCTCACTTCATCAGTGATTTAAAAACAAAAAAAAGTGACTATTTTGGGTAAGTAAGAAAGAACCTTCAAAATGTCTGGAAAGTTCCACTGTTGTGGTACCATCCTCATGAACACTTTCAGAGAGCTGGGGGTCTGCACTTCTTTCCTTTCATCCCTCACTGCAGGCAAAAGACTCCCACCCCACAGATCTCTCTTCAGTGCACTGAGAAGCCAAATGTTTCAGTGGCATCACAGTTTATCACAAGCACCCAAGCTTTCTTCTAGGTGTTTAGGCTCTTCCTTCCTGGCTGGACACTGCCACAGAGCAGGGGCCCTTTTCCAAGCTTCTCTTCCTCTCTGTTGTCAGCTCTTAAGGTTGCAGAGCACTCAGGCTGCACGTGCAAAATCTACTGGTATTTTAGTATTTATTTATCTTATGTTGGTCTTTCTGTGCTGTGTGGAGGTGGATGATGTAAGAACAACTCTTGCATCCTTAGTTAAGATACTGATAATTTGCAGCAGGTGCAGAACGGCTTCTTACCAAGGAATCTTAGATGTCTGCCTCTCTCTATTTTTGCCTAAAATAGTACTTGATCCCTAGAAGAAATTATACAGTAATCAAACTGAGTATTAATATTTTCTTTTCACAGTACCCTTAGGGGTAAATGTAGATTACATTAGCTGAGTTTCTGAGTTCTGGGTGTATTTTGGTATGTGTTTTGTTCGGTTTTTGTTTGGTTTTTTGGTTTGTTTTGTTTTGGTTTTTTTTTTTTTTGCCCGTGTTGTACTAAAATTCTATAGGCTGCTATTATTAAGGCACTATTTTCTCAGTGAAAAAATAAATACCACTTGACAGTTCACAAGCTAGCAGAATATGCTTTTAAACAGAAGACGACATTACTCCAGAAATGGATGACGGCAGACTGAATGATCCTGACATAGGTGTGCCCAGCTTTCACATGCAAAGAGCTGGTCTAGCTGTCATGATTTCTTCTGTCCATGATGGCTGATACCTAACAACAGCAACACGAGCGTGAAGCCCTTGTATTCAGGAGGCTCATATATCTTCTGCCTTTGTGGTGGTTAAATGGCAGCTGGGAAAAACAAAGGAAGGCCTGTTTGGAGGAAGGGAGTTAGAGACAAACTGGTTCCCAGTCCATTCTGCAGGTGGGTAGTGTAACACTGCAGCAACAAGAACATGAATGGGATTTATTTTTAATTTTTTTATCTATGCTACAGCAGTTTCCCATTTGCTCATTATTCTGAATGTCAGCTTGCTAGCTGCAGGCTTCTGTGTCTGCGTGGGCAGTAGGAATGCACGTAGACATAAAATGGATGTTAGTAGCAGAGCTGGAGAGGTTTTTAACAAGAATGGGCTAACCTAGAGAAACTTACTTCCATGCACTGATGCTGTATTTGTTTGAGTCTTTTCGTTATTAGCCTTAATAGGGTCATCCCCATTTGGGATGACGACAGTTGTCACCTTAGTAACTCGTTCCAATTTACATTGCTGCTGTGAGCAGTTTGCTGTTGTGCTGAGGAATAAATCTCCTTTCAGGTGCACAGGAAATTCAGTAAGAAACACTTACTTTACGTCCCTTCTATCTGTTGTGCTTCTCAAACCTGTAATTACATGGGAGGAATGTGGAAAGTACAAATTGTAACTCCAGCGATTCCTGGCAAAACTATTAGCAAAATATTACTGCACTGGGGGTGGATATTTCTGAAACTGCTGCTGCTGTGGCTGCTTCTCCTAGGGAAGAGTTTGTTTTTTTTTTTTCCCAAGAGTCCTGATGTGGTGAAAATTCAATAACTGAAGTTATTGAGCAGGTATTCTTTAAAACGGTGCTGTTCCTCACGCTGCCCGTTAGCTGAACTCTGGGCTTCCTTTGCTCATATATAGTCATGGGGTTATCTCATCCATCCTTTGGCCCTGGAATGCTCCAAGAAGGTTAGTTAAATTGGCTTTTGGGTGCTTATCTTAACACTGGTGGCCTCTTTTGTGCTTATCTTGGTGTCCCTGTTATCAGGGGTGCTCTGGCTGAAGGAACCATCTCAAGGCCTGTTTTGTCCCTGACAGGCAAGAAGTTGGAAGGCTTCAAAACATATCAACTCTACCCAGCAAATGACTAAAGTATGCAAACGAGGCTAAGAAAAGAATATAAGTAAGGCTAGTAAGATTTACATTTTTGTGTATCAACGGGGGAACGAGCAGGGATATCAATCCTTTCAGTCCAATATAAGAAAAATACACATGCAAACTTGAAATGAGTGGTGTGATGGAAATCTGTTCAAAGGACATTTGCAACTGGACTTTGGACTGGTTGGATTTCTGTGACATGAAAAACAGGGTGCCTGAGCATTATGTTGCTCTAGAAGCAAGCTTCGAACATGAACTGCTTGTAGGGGGCACATGATAACCAGCTCTGATGGTTGGGCAAGCCAGTAAATTACATCTGAAATGTGGGGTTTTGTAGAAGGAGAGATGTTGCGTTACTGCAATAAAATGCATGAATCACCAGTGTCAGAGAAATGAGAGAGGAGGGCAGCAACAGAGGCTGGTTTCAAATACCTCAGATGTGATAGATTTATGTAGCACAGACATATGGTCTGGATATAGATCGCAAGATTGAAAAGAGTCCACATATATTGCTCAATGGTGAAATGTGAAAATACAGCCTGCATTTCCAGAGCATTGCTCTTAACTGTTGCCTGGGTCACATGGAAATTGTCAGAACAACTACAGCCTTTTAACTAACAGCCTCTGAAGGAAGGTCTGCATATGTTTGTGCATTAGATCTGACTGAGCTGGAGTTAATTTTCCCCATAGCAGCCCTCCCAGTGCTGTGCTTTGCACTGAGAGCTGGAAAGGTGC
>JANIJG010020699.1:0-20487 GCA_024611175.1 Megaceryle torquata
CTCCCCTCTCAGGCTGCTCTTCTGCAGCTGCACAGCCCCAGGGCTCTCAGCCTGTCCTGGGCACAGAGATGCTCCAGCCCCTCAGCATCTCCAGACCCTCTGCTGGACTCTCTCCAGTAGCTCCTTGAACTGGGGAGTCCAGAAATATTTTATTTCTTTGCACTGAAGTCCTCTTGCCACATTCTCTCTTTGCACATGGGGCTGAAACACGGCTGCATATCACAGGGTGGTTTTCTCACCTTCTCTCTCATCTTCCCATCAGGTCACGCTCAGAGCCGGAGCATGAACGACATCTCAGACACCCCCAGCACCGACCAGGTAATCGCCCCCGAAGACACGAGTGCGGTGCTGTGGGGACGTCTCCCCCAGGAGCTGTGGTGGGGCAGGGGCTCTGTGGTTGTTAAGGTCCATGTGAGCCTTGTGCAGCTTCACTCGGTCGATAACCACACCAATTGCTAATTAGGGAAATTAATACCCGTATTGATCCCTGCTGACGCGTGGGGAAGCTGTCCCAGAACTAATACCTGTGCTTGCACAGAATGAGGGACACGTGAGGATGCTGACGTAGCTGGAGATCTTTAGGGTGCAGAAAAAAATGCCTTCAAATCTTGAGGCAGGAAAAGAAAGGTGCTTGGAAGAGCACGGGGACTGAAAAGAGCCTTTGCTTGCCTGGGTGAGGGCGGGTGGCAGGGGATAAGGCCCAACCAAGCGCTGGGACCTGCAAACATGGGTCCAGCTCTTGAGACAATTGTCTGTAAATAGAGGTGGGCCACGATGGACGTGGGCTTCTTAATGCAAAGCTCAGCCCAGGAGTCTGCCGGGCACTTTCCCCCCAGTTTGCTTCGCAGGGCAGAGCTGGGAAGGAGGGCACGGTGCTCAGGCAGCTCAGGGACAGATCTCTGCTCGGTGATGCGATGGATCAGGGAGAGTTTGTGCTGGTCTTTTGCTGGATGTCCCATCCCTTCAGAGCATCAAGGCTCTGGAGTCCTCAGCACAGCAGAGACGGGGACCTGTTGGAGCAGGGCCAGAGGAGCCCAAGCAATGCTGGGAGGCCAGGCTGGGAGAGCTGGGGGAGTTCAGCCTGCAGAGGAGAAGGCTCTGGGGAGAACTTCTCTGGGCCTTTCAGGACTTCAAGGGACAGGACAAGGTGTGACAGTTTGAAACTCAAAGAGGGAGATTTAGATGAGAGAGAAGGAGAAACTGTTGGTGCTGAGGGTGGCGAGAGCCTGGCCCAGGCTGCCCAGAGAGGTGGTGGCTGCCCCAGCCCTGGCCCCATCCCAGGGGAGGTTGGCCAGGGCTCTGAGCACCCTGCTCTAGGTGCAGATGGCCCTGCTCCCTGCAGGGGGTTGCACCAGATGAGCTTTAAGGTCCCTTCCCACTCAAACCAGTCTATTGATTCTGTTTAGCTGGGAACTGTGGATGGCTTTGCTTTCTTTCTATTTGTGCCTGATTTCAGCATAAACTGAAGGGAAAAAAACACTCGTTCGTGGGGGCCAGCAGGGGATAACACTTTGCTTTTCCCAGGGATGTCCTTGCTGGGCTTACCTGGGGTGATACAGTTTAGAAGGATGGAAACTCAGGTGTTGCTGGGAGCCACGGGACAGGGCTGCCAGCACCGTATCAGGGAGGCAGAAGGTTTCCAGGACACCTTCCAAAATTCAAGCTGCAGTCAAATGAGCCAACCGCCTGCTGAGGAACCCCAAATCTCAGCCTCCAGCAGCGGGGTGCGGAGGGTTAATCCCAAAATATGCAAAGCATTTAGGTTTAATCGCCCTATTAGACCCACTACAAAGGCACTTTTTAAGTGTTACACGAAGCTTAGTGGTCACTGTTAACTTAGCCCAAGCTGCAGGTTGGAGGAGTTGCTTTATTATTATTATTATTTTTTTTTTCCATTTGGGTTTAAAAGATTAGAAAGGGGAGAGCTCGCTGCCCAGCTCACATGCCTCCCCTCATGCTGGCGTATAGATTATAATAACACCCTGCCCGGGTCGGTATTGAACCCTTTTAGACTAATAATGAAAGAGCCATGGGGGACAAGAGACCCCAGGGAATAAATCCCTGAACGAGGTTTCCTCCTTCCATTATTTGTTCCTGCTCGGAGGATGAGAACTGGGGAGGAAGGAGCCATGAAACCACCCCCCAAGCACACAGCCCGAGGTGTCTCAGCAGCCAGTGGAGTCTCGGGGGAGCCCCGAGCGGGTGAAGTTAGTGATGGTTTTAAATGATGAAGAAATTCAGCTTTAGGAATTTTTGCTGGTTTATTCTTGAATATGGCCTTTGAATCCCCACCTCCATGAGTCCCGGGACCATCAGAAATGGAGAAGTTTGAGCCGGTGGCTTCAGCTTTTGCGTTTAGGGTGTAGAAAAGAGGAGGAAAAGCCAAATTGCGGCAACTGCTCCCCTTCCCCACCCTCATCTTACCAACAGCTGAAGAACAAGTTCATCAAGAAGATCCCCAAGGATGCCGAGGCCTCCAATGTGCTGGTGGGCGAAGTGGAGTTCCTGGAGAAGCCCTTTGTGGCTTTCGTCCGGCTCCTCCAGGCGACGATGCTGGGAGGGGTGACAGAGGTGCCCGTCCCCACCAGGTGAGGGCAGTTCCTTGGGGTCTGAAGCACTGAGTGGTTTCATGACGTGGGTGTCAGTGGTCCAGAGTTGCCAACATGGTGCTTTTCCCTTCCCAGGTTCCTCTTTATTCTCCTTGGTCCAGCGGGAAAAGCCAAATCCTACAATGAGATTGGCAGAGCCATCGCAACCCTCATGGTGGATGATGTGAGTAGATGCAACACGTGGCCCTCACCAGGAACCTCCTTGCTTAGAGACAAGGAAAAAAAGAAAAGCAATTTTCATCCTATTGCCCAAACAAATGAGCTTTAGAATCCTGTAGTGACATGGGACCTGTGCATGTTCCCAGGCTGAGACCTCTCCTCTCTCAACCCCCAGCTCTTCAGCGATGTTGCCTACAAAGCCCGGGATAGAGAAGACCTGATCGCCGGCATAGATGAGTTCCTGGATGAAGTCATTGTCCTGCCTCCTGGCGAGTGGGACCCCAACATTAGGATTGAGCCACCTAAAAAAGTGCCCTCGGCTGAGAAGAGGTGGGTGGGAGACATGGGGCTTGTCCCAGCCCTGCGGCCATCCCCATCTCTCCAGGGTTGGAGATGCTGGAGGGGGACAGCAGCTTTGTCTGGCTTCATCCCTAGAAGGAATCTCTGCAGATTTTCTAGAAATGCCACTTTTTCAGCAGGTTTTGCCCCCAGATCAGCTCAGAGCTGTTTCCACTCTGCAAAAATCTGCATTATCCCCCTGGGCTGAGCAAATCCAGCTCTTGATCTTTCCAAATTCACCCCAAAACCCAAAGTAGCGCAGGCCAAGAGCTGCACCGTGGCCTTGGTCATGGTCCCTGCATCAGGGCAGGTGCCATGGCCATCGCCGGTGGTTCTCTCCTGCAGGAAATCGGTTTTCTCGCTGAACGAGGTGGGGCAGATGAACGGCATGGCCGGTGGGGCAGGTGCCGGGGGCGGCGGTGGAGGCAGCGACGATGGGGAGATGCCCGAAGTTCACGAAATTGGGGAAGAGCTCGCGTGGACTGGCAGGTGAGCAGCACCCCAGCACCCGTTGGCATCTTCTGCGGGCTCACCCCGTGGTGTCCTGGAGCACGGAGGTGTGAAATCCTCTGGGGCACCAGCTTTTGTGCAGCACCGTGTCTGTTCTGGTGGAAGGCCTGTGCATCTGGTCCTTGGTGGTGTCTCTCCAGGTTTTGTGGTGGCCTCTATTTGGATATCAAGAGGAAACTGCCCTGGTTCCCGAGTGACTTCTATGAAGGCTTTCATATCCAGTCCATCTCTGCCATCTTGTTCATCTACCTGGGCTGCATCACCAATGCCATCACGTTTGGGGGCTTGCTTGGAGATGCTACAGACAACTACCAGGTTGAGTCCAAGGAGGGAGGGTCACTTTGGCTTAGGGACAGCAAGGAGGGATGGGATGGGATGGGATAGGATGGGATGGGATGGGATGGGATGGGATGGCATGGGTTTTCCCCTCCTTGTGCCATGCCAAGCTTTACAGCTGGGGGTAGAAATTAATTGCCAAGCGGGACTGGAAGCCCTGAAATCCCTGTGGGATGGGAAAACCCATCCCAATGACAATGCCAGGAGCAAGGGGATGTGGTCCCAGCCATCCTGTGTGGGTCTAAGCAGAGATCTGTACTTCCCATCTCCCACTGGGGCGTCTGTGGGGATGTAACGTGGCACCGCATCACCCGGACGCTGGGTTTGATCCCCCCAGGGCGTCATGGAGAGCTTCCTCGGCACGGCAATGGCAGGCTCCATGTTTTGCCTCTTCGCTGGGCAGCCACTCATCATCCTCAGCAGCACCGGCCCCATCCTCATCTTTGAGAAGCTGCTCTTCGACTTCAGCAAGTAGGTGCTGGGTAATGACAGGAGGGAACTGGGACCCATCTACACCCGGGTGGGAGCTGTCCTCTGGCACACGGTCTTCTCACGGGGCTTGTTCCGGCTTTCAGAGGCAACGGCATCGACTACATGGAATTCCGCCTCTGGATCGGCCTGCACTCTGCCCTTCAGTGCCTTATCCTGGTGGCCACCGACGCCAGCTTCATTATAAAGTACATCACCCGCTTCACGGAGGAAGGTTTCTCCACCCTCATCAGCTTCATCTTCATCTATGACGCCATCAAGAAGATGATTGGAGCCTTTAAGTACTATCCCATCAATTCGGACTTCAAGCCCGACTACGTGACCATGTACAAGTGCGAGTGCGTCGCTCCTGACCCAGGTGAGTACACACCTTTCTCGGCACCGCATGGGGGGATGAAGGGGGTGAGGGGGCTTCTGCTCCGGATAAATCCTGGCACAAATAAATCCCACTGGAGCGCTGGCTGAGGACATGGAAGGAAGCAGCTACTCAGTCAGCGTGGGCTGGAGAGACCTCATCCTCCTCCCGTGAGGGTGATTTTAGGCAAGATGGGAGTAAAACCTTGTCCCGCATGAGTGAACTACAGGTGTTTGCCAGGACATGGCAAATGGTGCCAGGGAGCCGGGGCCTCAGCCTGGAGCAGCCAGATCTGGATGGATGAAAAGGAAATACCAAATTAAAAAAGACATTTTAGATCACAGAATCGTTAAGGTTGGAAAAGACCTCCAAGATCATCAAGTCCAACCATCAACCCAACATTACTATGACCACTAAACCCTGTTGTGAAGTGCTACATCTACACGGTTTTTGAACACCTCCAGGAATGGTGACTCCACCACCTCTGATGATTAATTCCAACCTGCTGCTGATGGAAGCTTATTCTCCAGAAAATACACTGGGGGGGGTTGGCCTCTCTGGTGTCTGGGACACTTCAAGATGTCCCAGCTGAGTGTGGAATCTTCCTTGGACTGTTTGTTTTGTGGGTTTTTTTCCCACTTTCTTGCTCCTTTTCAAAAAGAAGAGGCCATCAGGCTCTGAGCCTGGTCCTCTGATGGCTCCCCTGGTTTTGCTCTTGGACAGACATAGGGGATGATCCTTGCTCTGAATTGTGCAGCTCAGATGCTCCTGCAGCCACCTGGAAGGGACCAGAGAACTTCACTTTGGGTTAAAGGCAGCAACTTCCTGCTCTCAGATCAGCCAAATTAATTTAAAAATTCTGAATTCTAACAATTTTGGGGAGTATCAGCTGCAGAAGATGGTCAGGATGGCAAAGCTCTCCCCATAAAAACATCCAAGACCTGCCACACATCGTGTTCCCAGTCCATCTGGCATTGCAAGAAGAGCTCCCATGGTGGAAACAGTGTTTGGTGCATTTCATGTTGTATTTTTCCTCGATTTCTGTTTATCAACCACCCGCTGAGTGACCCCATCCTGTTGGGTTTTGAACGCCCTGTGCGCAGCGAAGAGCACCTGGAGACGACACGATCCTGGCCCAACCAAAACCCACCCGAATTTGACCTACAGGAACCCAAAACCCAACCTCAACACAGTCCCAGGGGGCTGAAATATCCCGACGGGACCATCACCACCTCCCCCCACCCGCGTGTGCCGGCATCTGCCCGGCAGCACCCGCCGCCGCGGCTTGAGGCAGGAGGAAGGCGAAGCCTTCAGTCTCCGGGGAGGTCTCCTCCTTTTCCTAGCCCCCATCCTGAGCAAACTCCAGGCAGCCAAGAGGCATTTGAACCAAAAAAAAAATCCTTTTTAAACCTCCTCTTTGTCACCCAGCCCCATTCCTCACCCTCGCTGCCTCGGGCACCCAAGGCAGCGGTGTCTGCATTGGCTTTTCCATTCCCCTAGATAATGAGAAATTATGTTTATTCCCCTTACATCCTTTTTTAGAAATCCTTTTTTTTAATTAGTTCTAATTTTTGATTATTATAACTGATTTGTCCCATATTTGTCTCTGCTGCACACATCAATTTGGGCTGATTTCAATCTCAAGTGAGTATCGCCTTCTAAATATTAAAGCTATTTTAATATTTGATACTCTTTTGCCCGTGGGGGTTTTGTTGGGTTTTTTGTTGTTGTTGTTGTTGGTTTTTTTCCCCCGTGTATTTTACTTTTCTCTCTGCTCTGCTAAAAGTGTTTATGTAGAGCCCTTAAGGGTCCTCTCTTAAAATACCACCCATGGTAAGTTACCCTTTAAAGCTGTAGAAATCACAAATAAGGCCAGTTTCTGGAAAACTAAGAGGTTATGAAGGAGAATAATAATGATGATGATGATGATGATGATGATGATGATGATGATGATGATGATGATGATGACGCTTTTAATGCTGGGTTTGCCAGCACCATTTCCCGGAGCCCAGTTCGAGCAGCCCCCAGGTCTCTGCTTCTAACCCAGCGCTCGCTTCTCCTTCATTAATCCCCGGCACCGGGGATGGAGGCAGCAGGTCTGGGGCAGACGAAACTCCCCCTTGGCGCTGGAAGAGGATGGACCAGAGGGAAGAGGGGGGGGCAGAGAGGTCCCGGACCCCGCTTCAGGGCACCCAAAAAGAGCGTGGGTGCTGCTGAAGCCGTGGAGCTGCGTCGCCCGAAGAGCCGAGCGGAGCCGCTTTTTGCACGGGAGGAGAAGGTGCTGGGGGATAGACAGGATGGATTTTTTAATCTCTTTTTGCAGTGAGACACCAAAACACACATAAGATATTAAAAAAAACCAACCAACCAAACAGAAAGACCCAACCAACCAACCAAAAAAACAACAACCAACCAAAACCAAATTCTAAAAGCCTCGATTGGGCCTCTCTAAAAATAACAGGCTGCTTTTTCCAGTCTTCTGGAAAAGAGAAGTGGTTTTAAGACACGGAGGTCGGGATGCTTGACCCTGTTGCCAGCAGCTTTCCCGGGAAGCTCCTAAAAATACCCCCCCTCAGCACCCCCATTCCCCCCGGCACTCACCGAAGGAGCTGCCGAGTTCTCCGCCGGCACACGGGATTAATCAGGGAGAAGTGGCTGCGGGCTTAGAAACGGGGGTGGGTTTTCCTCCCTAAATCCCCGGGGCGGCTCTCGGACGATGCGCCCGACTCCTCGCTCGCCTTGCCCGGGCTGAGCTGTGCCTCTCTGGGGGGAAACCCGGCTGCTTCCAACACCCCTGACCTCAATATTAGTCCCCAAAACCTCAGTAACAAACTCACTTTCCCGCAGCCAACGCGACCTTGTTCGATGCTCCAGCTCCAGTGGCACCAAACACCACTAACGTTTCTCTGGTAAGCGGGGTCGGCTCATCCCGACGGGAGATGTGGGGCAAGGGAGAGCAGATCCCAGGGACGTGGGCAGCCGGGGAGCGACGCGCCTGCTCGCAGCGGGGCAGACACGGGAACTGCATCCATTTGGGGTCGCTCGAACCAAATCCCTCCTATTTTTTTCCGAAATGAACAGCAGCTCTGGGATTTTCTTGTGGTTATGGGGCTCCCGGTGGCAGCAGCCCCAGGAAATACCCCTTTCCTTGCACGCTCTAATTGCATAAAATACCAATGTAGCTTTTTTTGGCCACAAAATAGCCTTCTCATTGCAGACTGTAATTGCAGAAAATACTAATTTAGCTTTTTTGGCCAGGAAATGCCCTTTTCCTTGCACACTGTGATTGTATAAAATACTAATTTGGGGGGTTTGGTAGTTTCCTTGCACACTGCAGTTCCCCGGAATGGTCATTTTGGGGGTTTGGTCAGGAAATGCCCCTTTTCTTGCATGCTGCAATGACTTTAAATGCTAATTTTGCCTTTTTGGGGGGGTTTCTCCCCAGTACAATGCTATTAACCTCACAGCTCTGGACTGGACTCAGCTGAGTAAGAAGGAATGTCTCAAATACGGCGGCAGCTTGGTGGGGAAATCCTGTAAATTCGTGCCTGACCTGGCCCTGATGTCCTTCATCCTTTTCTTTGGAACCTACTCCATGACCTTGACCCTGAAAAAGTTCAAATTCAGCCGCTATTTCCCCACCAAGGTAAGGAAAGTGCTGGGTTTTTCCCTTCTCTTTTCCAAAAGGTTGGAAAACCGGGAGCTGTTGGTCTCTTTGCCAGATGCAAAGAGCTCCGGGAAAAGAAATGTGTCTTTCTAGGAGCCGTTGGTAGTGATCAGGAGAATCCTCCCTGAGCTTTTAGCCACCAGTGTGGCTCTTGCACATTGAGTAACCCGGCAGCTTGTGATGTGAAGGGGGAAAAAATGCATTTGGCAGGTTATACCCGGGGCATCCGGGGGGGCAGTGGAGCTGGGAAGCCCCAAGGAAGGCTGCTGAAGAGGGAGCAACCCTCCCCATCCCCTTCCTGAAGCTCCTCATCCCCTTAATTACCCTTTCCACCCCCGTTTCTCCATCTTGTCTCAGGTCAGGGCTTTCATTGCTGATTTTTCCAACGTCTTCTCCATCCTGCTCTTCTGCGGAGTGGACGCCTGCTTTGGACTGGACACCCCTAAACTCCATATTCCCAGTATCATCAAGGTTCGGCCGCACTGGGAGGGACTCCTCACCTCGTCTCTCCACCCACACTCTCTTTCCAGTCCCTTGACAGCTTTCTGGGGAGAACTGTGACTCTCGCAGTGTCCAGGCACCTTCTTAACAGCTTCTTTGTCTTTTCTAAGGGAATATTCTAATTCTGTGACTTTTTTTTTCTTCCTTCCTTTCCTTTGTTGTTTGGGTTTGTTTTTCCCCCATCTTTTTCTCTTTCTCTTTCTCTTGCTCCCGGCAGCTGCGTAAACTTATTAGCGATTTCTCTATCTTTATGTCCATACTAATGTTTGTGGGGCTGGATGTGCTTTTCGGACTCAACACCCCAAAGCTCCAAGTGCCTACTGATTTTAAGGTAACAAAACCAAAACCACAATAAAATCCCTTCCCAGAAGCATTGCTGAAAGTTCTTCTTCCCTTCCCCAGTCCGGGGTATTCCTGTCGGTGACGTGGGGAGAAAATGTGGGGTTGAGGCACATGGGTGCTGGGGGTGGTTTGGCTACCGACGCGCAGTGGTGGGATCTGGGTGTGGGTCTGGGATAAGATGATGCTTGGTGGGTTCAGGGGTGATTTGGAGCTTCCCAAAATGTCAGTTCCTGGGGTTTCCTCCTCTCTGCCCCGTGCCCGGGCTTGGCCGTGGTGTCCAAACCCCTTCTCTTCCCCCCTCCCCCCCAGCCCACCCGTGTGGACCGAGGGTGGTTCGTGTTTCCCTTTGGGAAGAACCCGTGGTGGGTTTACCTGGCGAGCGCCCTGCCTGCCCTCCTCGTCACCATCCTCATCTTCATGGACCAGCAGATCACGGCCGTCATTGTCAACAGGAAGGAGCACAAGCTGCGGGTGAGCCAGGGGTCAGCAGGTACCACCCACATCCCTTTGAGCACCCACTTTTGGGATGCAGAGTGGGTGCTGGTGGGGGGATCACCCCTCCCTTTGTGAGCCACGGGTTTGGGGTGACAGTGCCCTGGGGTGGTAAATTCACCCAGCGCTGTGGGTAGCGGGGGGGTGACGGGTGCTTCAGGGTGACACAGGGTGCAGATGTGGAGTTCATGGGGGTGATAACGGGGTGATGCAGGGTGTACCATGGCAAACTGGGGTGCTTCAGGGTGATATGGTGTGCAGTGTGGCAATGCAGGGTGCATGAGCGTGATGTAGGTTGCTTCAGGGTGATGTGGGGTGGTGCAGGGTGAAGTGTGGCAATTTGGGGTGCATGAGGGTGATGCGGGGTGCTCAGGGTGATGCAGGGTGCACCATAGCAGTGTGGGGTGCATGCAGGTGATGCAGGGGGCACCGCAGGGATGCAGGGTGCTTCAAGGGGTGCTGTCAGAATGTCGCAGCCCAGGGAAAACCCCACCTCGCTGGGCTCTGGGGTGAATATAGAACAGCTTCATGAGCTGTGTTGCCCCCCACCCCTCGACCCCCCTGGGTGCTGTGTTGCAGAAAGCAGCAGGCTACCACCTGGACCTCTTCTGGGTGGGCATCCTCATGGCCGTCTGCTCCTTCATGGGGCTGCCCTGGTACGTGGCAGCCACCGTCATCTCCATCGCCCACATCGACAGCTTGAAGATGGAGACAGAGACCAGCGCCCCGGGAGAGCAGCCCCAGTTCCTGGGCGTCAGGTGAGGAAGACTCAGCCGCGCTCTTCCTCAGGGTGGAGAGGTAACCCAGACACAGCAGCGGGTCCGGCCAGCATGGCCTCATCCTGCTGCTCTTGCCGGTGCAGGGAGCAGAGAGTGACGGGCATCATCGTCTTCGTGCTGACGGGGATCTCAGTCTTCCTGGCCCCAATCCTGAAGGTAAAACGTCCCCGTTGCCCCACCCCCTGCGGGTGTTTGGGGACCTGGGAAGAAAGAAATTGATTCCCTCTCCCTGCCGTGGCCCCAGCATCGGTCCCCGTCCCCTGGAAGAGCTGCTGCCTTCCTTGGGGTGAGCACCGTGGGTTTTTTTCCATGTTCCCAGTACATCCCCATGCCAGTGCTGTACGGAGTCTTTCTGTACATGGGCGTCGCATCGCTGAACGGCATCCAGGTAAGCGCTGCTGCTCCTCCTCTTCCTCCTGAATGGTCATGAAGGGATCCTATGCCAGGGCAAAAAAGGGGGATTTTTCTGACCCCCTGGATTTGTACACGTCCAGTATTTCCAGCTGCATGGGACAGCAGATATCCAGAACCCTTTGAAAAACATCAGAAAGCCCCAAATTCCCTGCTTTGGGGAACTAAAAGAGGGTTTATCTGGGCAACCCGGGAGCCTGGGGAATGGGACCAAGGGCTAACGCCAGCCTTCGTCCCACCGCAGTTCTGGGACCGCTGCAAGCTCTTCCTCATGCCAGCCAAGCACCAACCCGACTACGTCTTCCTCCGGCACGTGCCGCTGCGTCGCATCCACCTCTTCACGCTGGTGCAGATCATCTGCCTGGCCGTCCTCTGGATCCTCAAATCCACCGTGGCCGCCATCATCTTCCCCGTCATGGTACGGCCGTGCCCCCGGGGCTGTTGCAGCCTCCTTTAGAAGACTTCTTTTGGTTTGGTTTGTTTGGTTTTTTTTTTTAGGAAAAGAACATTTAAAGAAATTCTGTCTCAGTCCCATGGTGGTCCCTGGGGTTTGGGATGAGAGATGCTCTTGCAGATCCTGCTCTTCCATTTCTCCCCTCTGTAGATTTTAGCCCTGATCCTGGTGAGGCGGCTCCTGGATTTTGTCTTCTCCCAACACGACTTGGCCTGGATTGACAACATCATCCCTGAGAAGGAGAAGAAGAAGGAGGATGACAAGAAGAAGAAGAAAAAAGGCAACAAAGGCGACAGCAGCAGCGATGAGGAGGTGGGTGCCGGGTCGTGGGGGGCTCCCATGGACGGCGAGGGCATCTTGG
Organism: Megaceryle torquata; assembly: GCA_024611175.1. Classification (NCBI taxonomy): domain Eukaryota; kingdom Metazoa; phylum Chordata; class Aves; order Coraciiformes; family Cerylidae; genus Megaceryle; species Megaceryle torquata. Next base: position 11,805 of record JANIJG010020699.1, read on the forward strand.
ACCAGCCGGGGAGGGAAAGGTCCCACCGAAACCTCCAGGTTGGTGGGTTTGGGATGAAGATCTTTGATTCATAGAGGTGTTTCACTGTATGTGTAGGACAAGCTGACTGAGGGGCTTTAAGAGAGGCTTAGGAGCTGGCCAGAGCCTCCAGGGGATGCTCAAACTGTCCTGAAAACTGGAAAATCACAGCAAAAATGAAAACCATAGGGAAAAGAGCCAAAATCTCACGTCTGAGGGTACAGCACCCATCACATGGTGGCAAAGCATCACTAACCCCCCTGCTGCAGCCCCTTCCCTGGGCAGAAGGACTGAGAGTTTATTAACCTCCCCCACCCGTCTCTGGTGGTTTTGGGTCCCTTTGGGTGCTCCAGTTGGTCTCGGAGCCCACCCAGGCGCTGCCTTCACTGCATTTCCCCACTTTCTTCCCCAGTTCCCACCTCCCTCAGTCATTAAGATCCCCATGGAGCCCCTGCCACCATCGCAGCCCCGCAACGGGGGCCCCCATTGCCTCAGCCGTAAGTAAAGGGCTCGGGAGCCTCTCTCGCCTTCCCTGCCGCTTCCTAACCCACCCCCGGCCTCACAACGGGATCTGCTTGGCCACCAACGGCACTAACCCCGCTAAAAGACGCAGCCTGGCTCCGTCCCGCCTGCGCGGGGAGGAGGATTTGCTCCATTTAAAGCAGGTTTGAGAGGATGCAGCTGGGAGTTTTGTATTTCAGGCAGTTGGGAAACCAGGGCTCTCCTGGCTCTCTCCCCTGAGGCGATGGGGGTGAGGGTGTTATAAAAAATGCATCTATTTGGGAAAGTTTCGAGCCCCCAAAAGCAGGAGTCGCAGAGCCCGTGGTGGTATCGTGGCTGTGAAAGAGCAGATGTGTTCGGTTTGGCTCAGCCTTCTGCCCAAAGCATCGTACGGCTGCTGGTGCCAAGGCAGCCGTCACCCCAAAAAAAAGAGCAGAATAAATCTGGGTGAGTTTATTCCAGCTCAGCACCAGGCTGCATCACGATGCCAGTGAGTTCTAACGTGATCGTTCACTGACTCGCTCTCCTCAAGGGGCTGCTAGCAGGGGCTGGGGGGGTGTGTGTGTGTGGGGGGGGGCTTTCTCTTTCTCTAATCACCCCCCCAAAATCAGCGTTTCCCGGGAGCTTTTCTCCTCCTCCCACTCTCTGGAGGTGGCAGGTTGGAAGGAGGGGATGAGTGATGCTGTTTGAGGGTCTCCATCCTTACCTGGGAAGTGTCTCACCCCCGTGTCCCTGCAGGAAAGAGGTCCTCCACCTGGAGCTTTGCGTTCTGATTCCTCCCCGAACGGTTCAGACCTGGATCGCAGGTAACCGGCTCCCCTTGGGTCCCCCCACCTGCTCCCCTGTTCCCAGAGCACCCCCATTTTCAGCTCCTGGCTGGAGCTGGTTGCTGTCGTCCTGGGGCATTTCTGAAATAGCTGAGGGTGTTTTCGCAGCATCCCCCTGTATTTTGGGTGCTTTCTTTTGCTGGCCCCAGCTATTGGGTCAGTGGGAGTGAGGGCTGTGGGGGCTGGCACAGCCCAAGCCAGAGCAGTAAAAATGCTGCTGGGCAACAGCCACGGGGCTTTTTGGGCTTGGGAATCCTGAAAACTTGGGATTATCCTCCCCCTGCAGATGCAAATTCAGCAGATTTTTCTATATTTAAGGAATAAATATCACATTTCTATGAATTTTTATTGGTAGTAGCATCTTCTGGAGCCCTTTGGGGTGCTGGGGTGGATTTGGGCTGTGCATATCCACACCTGGGTGCTCACTCCCTTCTCTCCTCCTCCTCAGTATTACACTTCACTTGAAGATTTCGTGCCCATCGTCTCCTGCCTTTAACTACTCCCGGACCCCCCTCTGCGCCGTGCCCCAGGTGAAGATAGAGATGGAGTCAGACTACGAGGACACCGACACTGAGAAACCACCTCGGGACATGGGCAGTGAGACCACCCTATAGTCCTGCGCAGCGCTTCCTCTGCCGTTTATATATATATAGAGATAGCTATTTATTCATATATATATAAAAAAAACAAATTGGGCTTATTTTTCTACATGAGAGGGAGGAGACTGGTGGTCCCCAGGGGTCCGTTGCTCCGGTAGTTTTTAGTGTCACGAGTTAAATGTGTTGTTGAATATCTTTTTCTTCCTTTCTGCCGGGCGAAGGCATCAGCTGCTGGTGGTGAAATGGGGCTGAAATTGGTGATTTAACTTTTTTTTTTTTTGGCCTCTGCTCACCCTGCAGCTGCTGCTGAGCTGAAGATGAGAGTGGCTGGGGCTGTGGGAGCAGCTGGGATGCTGCTGGGGCTGCTGGGGAAGGGGTCTGCGCTGGGGTGATGTTTTCGAGGGGGATTTTTTTTTTTTTTTGGGGTGGGGAGGTCAATTTGTGTGGCTGAGGGGCAGGGAGCATGCAGCCCAGCTCCCCAAGCTCTGCCATAACAGCATGGCTCTCGAGGAGGCTTCTTTCATGAAGGGGCCGGTGCATCGGGCTTTGTGTGGGTAGGAGGACTCTGCTCCAAGCCCGTGGCAGCGGGAGGCCCTTTCTTGTGGTGCAGCATCCCAGGAGCAGCAGTGGGGCTGCAGGAGGGACCCACCAGTCGTGGAGGGACCCGGGTGGATGTGTCTGAGGGGACAGTGAGGGATGGCCAGGCTGTAAAGGAGGCAGGGGCCTGGAGCAATGCCCTGGGAAGGGAAGGAGGACCAGTAGCCGGGCCACGGGTCGGCTGGTCCGCATCAGGAGAGCAGAGCTGGGGATGGGGCCTTGGTTTCCACGGGGAATGGGGAATGGTTTCTGCAGGCACCAGGGTGCAGTTTCTGCTGGGAAGCCAGGAACAGTGGCTGCAGTGAAGCCATTTGGTCTCCTGTCCCTGTGTCCTCACCTGCAGCTCTCCCAGCACCACCCCAGGGTTGGTAACAGCCCTTTTGCTGCCTCCGGACATGAGTGGGACGTGCCCGAGCTGTTCTCTCGCTGCTCCTCCTGCCCAGCTCGTGCGAGGGGTTTGCAGCCGCTTCAGCGCCTTGAGCCCTGAGCTCGTGGTTTGGAGGAGGGAGACCGCAGCCCCAGCGTGTCCTCTGCCACAGACCCACCCGTGCTCGGGCTCCACAAGGGGCTCTGCCCCCCCACCGCTGCCCTTGGATCCTCTGGGAGGGAAAGGGAGTGGGTTTGAGGCCTGAGTGGGCACTGAGCTCAGGCTGCTTCTGCCCCTCTCACCACCTTTTTTTCCAGCAGCGCTGGGGCGGTGACGAAGCTTTTAAGGTTATGTGTTTTTTTCCTTCCATGGGCTAAGCCCAGCTGCAGTTTAAGAACATGGGTCTGAAGCAAACCCTCTCCAAGCTGTTTCTTGTCCCCATTTTTACTAGATGGACTCTTTTTTTTTTTTCCTTAGTTTCAAACCTCCCAGAGCCCCAACCCTCCCCCAAAGCAGAAGCAATCTCCGTGGTATTTACAGCAGCCCTTCGGGGGGTTTCTAGGAGACCAGTTAAAGATTGCAACAACTGGTCTGAACCTCTGCATGGGACAAATCCCTGTGCTCTGTAAATAGTCCAACAAAGACTGGAGACCTATTTATAGCAGGGCTGGCTTTTCTCTGGTTCAGGTACAGCTCCTGGGGAAACGTGGCGAGATCCATCCCGGGGGATTAACCCCCCCGGGCCTGCCCGAGCGCCGCGTAGCGTGACAGTTCAACATTAGGAACCATTTCAACTCAACGCACCCCGTCTCTTTTGTAGCGTTTTGTACCGAGCTCCCCCTTGGTGTCTGAAGCGATTATGAATTTAATCAAACAGGGGCATTTGCTTTCTCCAGTCCCTCAGCTCAACTACACCCAACACCCCCAGAAAAGCTTTTTTGTGGACTCTGGTAACTGTTTTCCTAGGGCAGAGCTGAAGCTGCTTTGGCCTCCAGCTCCTTTTAACTAAACTTGTCCCTGTTGCAAAGTTCACACGCTGTTTATACTTTTTGTATTAACAAAAACCCCAACCTGTGGAGCACCTCTGATTTGCCACCTCCCTCCCAGCACCACTTGAGCTGTTTTGTATTTATCGGTGATACCAACCCAATAAACCTCCTTTCAATGAGTCTCAGCTCTCCAGTGTGTTTCTGGGTCAGAGTCCTCGCTCCTCAGCTTTCCCTCTATTTTTAGTTGTTGCAAGCACTTTACACACCCCCAGCTGAGAGTGGATGTGGGGTTGGTGCCAACTCACCAGCAACAACCCCTTTAGTGTCACCACCAACCTTCCCTTGCTGCCAGAGAAGTGGGATCAGTCTTTCCAGGGAAGAAGCCCCAGCTTTACCTCACTGCCCACAAACACAACAGCGCTGAAGTTTTTCCACCCTGCCCAAGGCATCACAAGCTCAGGTAAGGTTAAAAATGTTCAATGGATAATTGTCTTGTGAACAAACTGGTTAGAGAACTATGTTCATAGTGGCACGGTGATGTCGGGAGGTGAACAGGTTCTGTTTGGGTGTGAAAGTGAGAGCTGCTCCTGCAGAGCTGAGCTGATGGCCAGAGCAGTTGTGTTTCAGCAAACCCAGACCTAACCCTGCTCTCCAGGGACAAACAGGGGCTTCCCACAGAAGCTGTTCCTCCTTTTCTGGAAGAAGGGGAAAAAACCTGCTTAATTTTAGGACACAAAGAGAGGTGGGGTTGTTTTGTGTCTTCTCAGACTTTATTTCAAATTAGCTTGCATTATTCACTAGGTACCTGCACGCATTACAATACAGCCCAGGAAAGTTGCTGGGTGCCCCCTCTAGACACCAACACCCCCCACCCCCTTGTTCTTTGGTTAGAAAAAAACAGCTTTTAAAAAAGTTACCATCCAAGTAGCAAAAAAAAAAAAACCACAACGAAAAAACAAAACTAACCAAGAAAAACCAGCTTATCTGCACACTAGAACATGTTACAACAGCTCTGAGGCTGCCTAGGGCCCCACCCAGGCTCAGAGCAGACATTTGGCTTCCCTCCCCCCTCGAGTAATTTAAGAGCTTAACTCAAACTACACATCCAGCCCTGAGCAGACAACTTCAGCACAAGCCAAACCCAGGCAGGCAGGGAGCAGAACCACCAAGGCCGTTGCTTTTGCGCAGGAGCGATGCTCTGGCTCCCCCCGGGACGGCCAACCCCAGACTGAGCACCCAGGGTGCTGCTCCCCCACGTCCCATGCGCTGCCGAGTCCAGGGCAGCTCCCCCGAAGAGCTGGTTTCAGCACAGCACCTTTCTCTAGCGTGAGCAGGTCAGGAGTGTAGCTGCTGCCACCTTAGTACGACTACTGCGCATCTGCTTCAGCTTCCAATAAATAGCTATGACCTCAGAATAGCAACTTCCACCTCCAATACAATAAATAAAAATATTGCATTTTTCTATCGGCCTGTTTGGGAGTTTGGTTTGGAATGTTGTTTTTCAGTGCTAAAAAAACCCAAAACAAATAAGTCCCACGTTAAGCACTTAACGCTTCCAGCTCTTTGGGTTTCAGCAGCTTCTTGGCAGCTATGATGGTGTTCTTCATCAGCATGGCGACTGTCATGGGCCCGACGCCGCCGGGGACCGGGGTGATGTAGCTGGCTTTCTTCTTCACCTCTGCAGGGAGGAACGCTGGAGCTGAGCGCACGAGGCGAGAGCGCGGCTGTAACCACCCCAGTGCTGCTCCGACTGCCAGCCAAGGGCAAGTCTCTCAAGGTGGACTTTTCCCCTCCCCCTTTTCCAGTGCTCCATCCATCCCTGCTGCTGAGCAAGATGAGCTGCAAAGCCCAAGGAGGGGGAAAGGCCAAAAGCAAGGCCTAGTAGGTGGATTTCTAGCACAGAAATGTCAAGTCCAAGACAAAATGTGGGATTTACACCTGCCCTTGAGTACGGCCACATGAGTGTTAACTCTGACCATTCTGTCTTTATTCCAGGAGGTTCCAGGGTTGTTGCCCAGCACCCAGAGACACAGGTCTCACTACAACAGCCTCTGGGCAGCGCTGCAACTCAGCTGAGAGCAAGGCCAGCAGGTGAGTTCTGTTCATTTTTCATTTCAAATCAGGAGTATGAGCAAGGAACTGGAGCAGAGGCAAAGCAACTCGAGTGCTCGGGCTCAGGATGAGCCTCTGCCTTGCAGCACTCAGCTTTCCCAGGGCAAAAGCTGCCCCCTCACCTATGGTACATTACTGGCTGCACCTTGAGGGTCTGTGTCTGCTCTGTCACAAAGCAGGACTGTCTCCTCTCTTTCCCAGCACCCTGGGTGTTTAATGCTCAAGGAAGCAGCTACAAAGCTTTTCCATACCTTCAAAATCCACATCCCCGACCAGCCTGGATTTGGCAGTGATGGGGTCCTGCACTCTCGTGATCCCCACATCGATAACTGCAGCTCCTTCTTTGATCATGTCAGCAGTGATCAGGTTGGGTATTCCTGTGGGAAGGGAACCACACGCTCACGGGGGTGCTCAACAGCCCCCTGCTCCTCCTCACCCCATCTTTTGACCACCCTGGGCCTTTTTGCCTCACCAAAGGGTTGGAGTCAAGCTTAAAGGTCTTTTCCAACCTCAATGATCCCATGAAATGCAATAAACCTCCCAGTCTGCGTTTGAAATCTGCAGCTGTGTGTTTGTGCAGCTCCAGCAACGTTTCTGCACCTGCGCTGAGCCAGCACCTGAAACACCCCAGCCCATCTCAGCAGAGCCACTGCCTTCCCCTCAGGGCTTTGGAACCCCTGCCCGATGGGGGTGCGGAGCTGCAGCCTGGGGCTAAGCCACCCTTTCAGGGTGGGGTGCCTCTGGTTCTGCCAGATGCTGCTGCTGCAGGAGCTCCATCCCACCCTCCGCTTCATTAACCCCATCGCAGGCACCTTCCTCTGCTCTGCCGACCACCGTAACGCGGCTCCGCTTCCGCACCAACACCCTCAGCACCACTTCAAAGCCTTCCAGCACCTCATCCCTTCACAACCAATTTCTGACCCATGTTTTCTTCCCTTCCTCCCCACAGGCCCCTGCTGCTGGACACCCCCCGGATTAGCTCTGCTGAGGAGCTGTCTCCATGCTGAGGGTAGAGCCTGGAGCAGAGCACACCTCCGACTGGGTCTCTGTGCCCCAAAGATGTCCCTGCAGCCATCCCTCAGCTTTTTGACTGTCTCCAGGTAAGCAGGTGCCACCTTGGTTCGTTTTATCCTCCTCCCCACATAAACACATCTCTGGGTAGGTAACAGAGCCTGGCTGAGCTATTCTCCACACCTGAGCAGGTGCTTGTTGGCATTCCAAGCCCTCCCCCTGAGGTTATCTTACATTTCAAACAGCTCTGCTACTAAAAACAATATAAAAATCAAGAGCATGGCTCCTGGGCTTGATCACAGGATACAGCAGCTCCCTCAAACCACCCTTCACCCACCTTCCCAGCCCTCGCCAACAGCTCAGAGCACCAGGGAGGCCCCAGGACATTCAGCAACAACAGGATTGTCTCCTGCAAGGAAGGATTCCCATCAGAAGCCGCCACGCTCTCAGTCAGGTCTCACCTGCTGCTGCCACCACAATATCAGCGCGGATTGTGTGTTGCTTCAGCTGCTCCTTGGGAGTGTAGCGGTGGGATATCGTGACTGTGGCATCACCTGCAGGGGTGGTTCCATGGAGCTTTAATTCTCAGGTACAACCCAAACCCAGCCCCTGCTCTACAGCTTCAAGGCCACCCGCGTGTTTATCGGCAACACCAGAGCCCAGCAATGAGCCCCGGGGAAGGGGCTGCGGAGGAGGAGGACAAGGACTCTAAGAAGTCTCCAAAGTGTTACAAGACTCTGCAGAGTCAACTCCTCAGCCCACGTGAAGGGCCAGAGTCCCCAGGGTGCTCCCAGGCCTGGTTTAGGAGCCCGCAGAGGCCAGTGTGGCAGATAGAGGGGTTCCACCGAGCTCCTACCTCCCGGGCGCTCGTGCCTGCCGTCCGTGTGCAGCAGCATGGCGATGGGCATGCCCACGTTCTTCGACCGGCCAGCCACCACCACGTTCTTCCCCAGCGTCGGGATGCCTGCGGAGGACGAGACGAAGGCTTAGGCCAAAGCGGAAGCCAGTTACACCAGGAGGCAGCCAAAGACTGGAGCAGCAGCAATTACCCGTTCTCTTAATGATCTCCCACACGCCCCAGGGGGTGGCCGGCAGCATGGAGTACTGGTCGAGGCACATGCGCCCCACGTTTATCACGTGGAAACCATCAACATCTTTGTCTGGAGTCACGGCGTTGCAAATCTTGCGCTCGTCAATGTGTTCTGGAAGACAACAAAAAGCTGTAACCCCCAGGCTCAGCCAAAAACCTGAATCAGAGCCCTGACCTGCTGCACCAGCCCCTTCACAGTTTGGAAGCTACTCAAGAGTTCCAGCAAGCCCAAGGCTAACACAGCAGAAGGGAACTGGAACTAGCTGGGCACTACAGCATTGCTAATAAGTTGCCCGTGAGCCAGTAATGGGCCCTTGTGACCAAGAAGGCAAATGACCTCCAGAGGGGCATGAAGAGTGTGGGCAGCAGAACAAGGGAGGTTCTCCTCCCCTTCTACTCTGCCCTCCCGAGGCCACCTCTGGAGTACTGGATCCAGTTCTGGGCTTCCCAGTTCAAGAGAGAAAAGGAACTACTGGAGAGAGTCCAGCAGAGGCTCTGGAGCATCTCTGTGCCCAGGACAGGCTGAGAGCCCTGGGGCTGTGCAGCTGCAGAAGAGCAGCCTGAGAGGGGAG
>JANIJG010020700.1:0-16994 GCA_024611175.1 Megaceryle torquata
GGGTCACCCCCTCCTCATCCAGCCCCAGCACCCCGCGCAGGGTCACCCCCCCCTCCTACAGGCCCCAGCACCATGCACAGGGTCACCCCCTCCTCATACAGCCCCAGCACCCTGCACAGGGTCACCCCTCCCTCCTACAGTCCCCAGCACACATCACAGGCTGAGCCCAGGTTTGGCTTACACCAGCTGCACCCAGCACCCACCCCAGGGTGCTGGAACACACCCCCCCCAAGGCTTAGAGGTGGGCAGGTCCCATCTCCCCGGTCCCACAGCTCCCTACCTTGCATGATGTCTTTCATCACCGACTGCAGTACGACTTCCTCGTATGTGTTCTCCACCAGGATGAAGCTGGCAAAGTCCTCAAAGATCAGCTCCTGAAACTTGGCTAATTCCTGTTGGGGGTGGGGAGAGACCGCTCAGCCTGGAGCGATAGGAGGGAGGGGGTGGGTGGTCCTTCCCCCACCCCCAGCCCAAACTCTCCCCTCTTACCCCCTTGCAGGTGGGTGCCAGCTTCTTCAGCAGGAAGGGGATGGTGATCTGCAGCAGGGCCTCCCTGAAGAACTTCTTCCGCACGGTGCTGCTGTCGTAGTCGTATTTCTGTGGGGGGTGAGTGAGGGCAGCCCCAGGTGGGTGAGGGCTGGGGGGGTGGGAGGGGCAGCAGCCTCCCTGCCCATGGGAACAACCCCCTGTGGTTTGCTCCCCTCCCCCCGACCCATTTTCACAGGCGTGAGCAGGTCCCTCTGCTCTCTGCCCCACATCCTTCTCTCCAGCCGGTTCCTGGGGTGCCTAAGCCCAGGTAGGAGGCAGCTCCTCCGTCACTGTCTGCAGAAGGGTTTTGGGGCCAGTCTGGATCCTGGGTGGCTTTGCCAGTGACACCTGTGATCAGAAGGGACCTGACTCCTCCAGGTGTTTTCCTACTCACCTGCTCCACATCCCAGCAAAATGCAGGAAAATCTCCATATAAAGAAATATTTCCCCAAAAGACTTTTGTTAAAATTGCTCAAGTCCCTCCTGGACTCTTCCTGAGCTGCTTTTTTTTTTTGGAACAAAGCCACCAAAGGCCACCATAGGCCCTGAGCCCCCACTCCTCACCTTGAGCACCCTCTCGAGGATGCGCTGGATGGACTTGCACAAGTCATCTTTGCCCTGTAGCTTGCCCAGCTCCTGATGCAGCAGCGTCTCGAACGTGTACACAGCATCATCCATTTGCTGTGAGCAAAGGCAGATGGTCAGGGGGACACAAAGGGACCCACCATGGTGGGGCCAGGGGGCTTTTTTTTGGAGCATGACCACATCAAGATGAGCTTCACACTGGCAACATCCCCATCACCCCAGCGTGGCATCCATGGGGTCCACCATGCGGACCAAGGGTGCCGAGGGAGGAGGGTGCCTAAAGCAGGTTTGCACCATCCCCTTCTACACCCTGCTCCAGGTTTGGCTGGATCAGACCCCAGAATTGGGCTACTGGACTTACTGGTGCCAGTGGGCTCAGTGGCAAAGGAGCAGATGTGCTGCGATGCCCAAGTCTGGGCACTGAGTCCACACTGGAAGGGTGCCCCACTCTGCTGCCCACCCATGGGCCCCATCCCTGCTCAGGCTCCAGAGCAAAGGGGATGGCCAGATGCACCACACACCCGTAGCTGGGTGCCAACATGAAGGTCCCTGAGACAGGACAGACATCCCGGGCAAACCATCCAGGGCTGGAGCAGCCTGAGGTCCCTGCTCTGCCTCCACTCCTCAGCCCTCTGCACTCAGCCCAGGGGGGAACACAGGAGGACCCTGGTCCTCATCCCACCTGTCTCATGTGGATCTGGGCCCTCTGCTTGAAGACGGACGTGCTGGAGACATCAAATCGTTGCTGAAGTCCCTCCAATTTCAGCTGGTCCATCTTCTCATAGCACGACTGCATCTTGACAGGGTGGAAGGCCAGGTGGGAGAGCTTCTCCATGTACTGGGGACAAAGTGAGGCTCAGCAGGGCAGGACAGCCTCTCCATGCACTCAGGACCGGGACTCGCAAGCCCCATGGGATTCATCCCCATGTATTTTCTTAGCCTGGGGTCCCCCCGTGTTGTCCACACTGAGGATGACAGCCAGACTGGCCCTGACACCTTCAACCCCAACAGCCAGCAAGGAGCATCACCAGGTCTCACCTCCACCAGCTTCTCCAGGCCACCTTCATTGACGATGTTCATGTTCATGTCTGTCACCTCCTTGAAGAACACCTCCCGCACCTCAGCAAAGCCCTGGCTCGTGGGGGTCATCAGGGCCTCCAGGATGGAGGAGATGTAGGGCTGGACATGGTTACGGACACAGACCTCCGCTTTGGGGAGGACAAATGCTGGGTAGAGAGCGGAGATAAGCATGGTGAAGGTTCTCCTCTGCCCTTCCAGTTCTTCAAAACAGGTCCTAAACCCACCCTAGGGAGGAAGACCTGTCCCTCTCCCCAAGCCCCTCCAGAAGGCTCCCAGACCTGCAGGACAAAGCAAAGGGTTCTTGCAGAGGGCCCTCAGTCTGTATGGTACCCGTTCCTACCCCACTGCCTTGCTTGGGGGGCGTCACTGCCCACCTTGTGCCCCACCTCCTGGGACAATGCCAACGAGGACATGCATTCAGGCCCCTGCAGCTGCTGGCATCTCCTCAAGGGTTCCAGACCATGCTGGCAGGAGTCATGCTGCACCCCAGGGACAGACACACCTTGGTGAGACGGTGGTGATACCACTCCAGGAGCTGGTCATGGACACAGCTACACACACCCGTGGCCACACGTCTCCCTGCAGGGCTGTACCTCGGATCTTGCTGGCCAAGTGCTCCTTGGAAGTGATGATCTGGTCCATGTCTGTGCGGATGGTGCTCTCCATCTGGGGCCGCTCCTGTTCACACTTGGCCATGGCTGCATCGTACTGGGCCTTGGTCTGCTCATAGACCATCCTGTAGACGGCATCTGAGATCTGGTGAGAGAGAGATGAGGTGGTCAGCTGCCCCCCACACCTCCTGCTGCCTCACCCAACCATCACCTCCAGTACCAGATGCCTGCAGCACCTGCCAAGCCTTCACCCATGCCCTGACCAGACCCCTGCTCACAGCCTGGAAGAAGGTTTTCCCCACACGAGACCCCCCTAACTGGTGAGATGAAGCTCCCATGGTGCAGAAGCTGCTTTGAAGTGATGCCTGAGAGGCACACAGCTGAGCACTGCCTCTGTCAGCCAACCTGCCCCAGGCAGGTTCAGGGATGCTGGTGGCCTGGGGGTGACACAGGTCTGGGGATGCTGCAGGTGTGGGATTGCTGGTGGTTGCAGGGTGATGCAGCTCTGGGGATGCTGGTGGTCCAGCAATGCTGGTGGTCTGGGGATGCTGTAGGTCTGGGGATGCTGGTGGTCAGGGGATGCTGTAGGTCTGGGGATGCTGGTGGTCAGGGGATGCTGGTGGACTGGGGAGGAGAGCCCCTGACCTCATCTGAAAGCTGTGCCCTGCCCCGCTCAGCCTCGGGAGGGGTCCTTGGGGGTCCTTCCTTGGGGTCTCAGGAGCCAATCCCACAAAGAGGATGGAGCTGCTCTGTGAGGCCTCACACTCAGCAGCCAAATGCCATGAGCTGGGGGCTGGCAGGAGGCAGATCCATGTGTGTGTCCCCTCCCTGGAGCTTCCCAGCCTTGCAGCTATGACCAGGACATGGAAAAAGCAGCGTTTGTATGGTTTTTAGGCTGCTCCAGCAGCACTTTATGAGCATGGTGCTGATGATCCATCAGCTTCATAAGGTTTCAAAAGGCAGCTCTGAAGAGCCCTCAGTCTTTCGCAAGGGTTTGGACTGGATTTAGCTTGGGCTGCTCTAAAAATGGCTCGCTAAATATAGTCAGGACAGGCTTCACTCTGGGGCTGGGCTTCCTCCTGTTGGCTTCCCTCGCCCCAGGGGCCAGGCAGGGCTGGGCAGGGCTGAGCAGGGCACAACAAGGAGCTTTAAAAAGCCACAATGGAGAAGAAGGGGTTTTTGATGGGGGTTGGGAGAGGGGGTGATGCACAGGGCAGGAAAGCCGGTGGGCACCAAGCCCGGTGGGAAGGGAGGTTCCCAGCGTGGCCACCCCAGAGCAGAGGCTGGGCAGGCGGCGGGAGGGCAGGCGGTGATGGTAGAACCAGGGAATAGAATCATCAGATTGTTTTGGTTGGAAAGGACTTTTGAGATCATCGAGTCCAACCATTAACCCAGCACTGCCAGGGCACCACTGACCCCTGGCCCTCAGCTCCACAGCTCCATGGCTTTGAAACCCTCCAGGGCTCACGGGGACTCCAGCACTGCCCTGGGCAGCCTGGGACAGCCCTGGACAGCCCTGAAGGGGAAGAAATTGTTCCTCAGCTCCAAACTAAACCTCCCCTGGAGCAACTTCAGGTCATTTGCTCTTGTCCTGTTGCTTTTTCCTTGGGAGCAGAGCCAACCCCCCCTGGCTCCAACCTCTTGTCAGGGAGCTGTTGAGAGCCAGAAGGTCTCCCCTGGGCCTCCTTTGCTCCAGGCTCAACAACCCCAGGTCCCTCAGCTGCTCCTCACAGGACCTGTTCTCCAGCCCCTTCCCCAGCTCTGTTGCCCTTCTCTGGCCACGCTCCAGCCCCTCAATGTCCTGCTGGGAGTGAGGGGCCCAGAACTGACCCCAGTATTCGAGATGCAGCCTCCCTAGTGCCCAGTGCAGGGGGACCATCCCTGCCCTGGTCCTGCTGGCCACACCAGTGCTGACACAAGGCAGGATGCTGGTGGCCTTTGAGGCCACCTGGACACACCCTGGCACATCTTCTGCCAGCTGTCAACCAGCACCCCCAGGTCCTTTTCCAATGGGCAGTTTCCAGACACTCTTTCTGAGCCCTGGAGCATTGCAGGGGGTTGTTGTGATATGATGGCAGGACCCAGCCCTTGGCCTGGTTGAACCTCATCCCACTGTTCTTGGCTCTTCAATCCAGCCTGGCCAGACCCCTCTGTAGAACTTCCCTGCCCTCCAGAAGATCAGCACACCTGCCTAACTTGGTGTCATCTGCAAACGGAGAGTACCTCAATCCCCTCGTCCAGATCATCACTAAAGATGTTAAAGAGAACAGGCCCCAGGACTGAGCCCTGGGGTCCACCACTGGTCTACACCACTACCCCCCACAGCAGCCCCAGCTCCACACCTGGATCCAGGTCCGCTGGCGCTCCTGGGCCTTGCCCTTCAGCCGGGGGCCGATGGTGGTCCTCAGCTCAGGGAGCAGCTCCTCCATCACCAGGTTGCTCAGGACCTGCAGAGGCAGGGGGTTTTTGGGGACCTTGCTCAGCCCGGACTCTCCCCCCAGCTTTGTGAGGCCAGGCCCTCACCTGGGTTTGGTTGCCACACAGCATGTCCCAGGTGCCGTACTGCTCCTTCGCCTGCCGGTACATGCGGATGGCGTCCGTGAAAGCTGGAGCCTCCACTTTGGAGTCCTCAGAGATCCCTGGGGAGGCAGGAGGGGGGGGGTGATGAGTGAGCAGCCCAGCGTGGGGAGGGAGGGGCAGCCCAGCTCCTCTCAGCATCCCCAGCCCACCTTCGCAGGGGGTCCCTCGCATCCCCCACACCCTCGGAGCTGCACAAGGAGCCCAGGGCTGTCAGGATCCCATCGCCAGCTTCCGTCTCTGACTGGGTGGGGGGCAGCAGCCTCCCACACACACCAGTGCCTGGCAGGGGTGTCCCACTCTACCCACAGACTGATCCCCTCCAGAGCTGGAACAGGGGCAGAGAGGCACCTTGGAGGAGGGGCTGGACAGGATGGGGGTGCTCAGTGACTCTGAAGGATGCACAGGAACACGGGGACTCGGTGAGCCCCAAAAGCATGGCAGGATCAGGGGCTCAGAGGGATGGGGGGCTCAGTACCCCCTAAGCATGCACAGGGACCCAGGGGTTTGGTCAGCCCAGCTGACACAGCAGGATGGGGGCTCAGCAGGCTCCCATGGCACTCAAGGGCTCAGTGAGCACCAACAGCACGATGGGACAGGGGGATGGGCAGAATGGGGAGGGGGCTCGGGGACCCCCAACACCAAATGGGGCCTGGTAAGCCCACCACACCACAGGATGGGGAGCTGGAGGAGGGTGTGCTGGAGGAAGGGGGGCCCTGCAGGCAGTAGGGCATCTCAGGAGGAAGAGGAAAATGGCCAAGGGGCATCAGGGCTGAGTCAGGGTCCTGTCCCCAAACCAGCCCTGTGGGGAGCTCGCTGGGCTCTGGCTGGTCAGACTGTCCCCAAGATGTCACTGCAGCATGGCTCAGGGGGCCACCAGCATGAGGAGGGCTGGGACGTCACCTCCACCCTCCTTCAGCATTCATCAAGAGGAGGAGAAAGGTGTTGGGAGCCCATGATCACATCCCATGGGAAAGAAGAGGAGGAGATGAAGGCAACAGACATGCAGAGGAGCCCAGGAGCCTGCTGGCACATGTCCCACACATGTCCCTGCCTCATCCCAGCCTCTCCAGGCTCTGGCTGTGGAAACACTCCTGGTAGTGAAACCCCCCCAACACCCCGACTCTGCTCCCCATGCCCAGACCCCTGGCAGAAGGAAAGCAGCATGGGACCTGAGCCCAGGGTAGCCCCAATGCCAAGGGTCCCCCAGCAGAGCCACCCCACTCAGAGTCTCCCGGAGGGTGTCCCCACAGCGATGACAGCAGAGGGGCCACAGCAAATCCCTGCAGTGCCCAGCAAGCCAGGGAGATGCAGCCAGGGGTGGTTTCTCCCTCCCCAGGAGGGACAGCCCGGGGCAGTGACGGATCTTTTCCAAGACATGGATTTTTCTAAGATGATTACATTTATCTCCAAGCCTAAGCAGCTTTTCCTAAGGGGCAGCTTAATATACAGGGGAGTAAAAAAAAAAATGCTGAGAAAGTCAAGTCTGCCCCTTTCTCAGTGCTCGGTGGGCTGAGCTGTCAGGGGTTGGTGCTTATCCATCCCTTGCTGCTTGCAGCTCAGTGTCACCTCCAGGGTGGGACAGCCTGGTACAGGCTTCAGCCCCCTGCCAGGGCTGCTCCAGCCAAACCTCATCCTCCAAACCATGAGGAATTTACCCCCTGAGAAGCCACCTGGATCTGCCCCACCAGGGTCACTCATCCCTGGCTGTGGACAGCGGGTTCCAGCTGGGGGGACCCCAGCCCTGCGCCCTGCCCAGGGACAAGCAAGAAACCACTTCACTGGGCTAATCTAAAGAGTTTGCTTAACTAATATGTGGCTGATCAGTCCTCGCCTTGTCAGGGGGCCCAAGCCAAGTGGCAAGGCTCCTGGGGCGATGGTGCATCACAGGATGGGAACATCCAGCACAGGGGAGTGATGCTGCACCTTGACTTTCTCAAAGTCCACCCAGCTCATGGCACAGGATCATCTCCTCTCCCCAGGGGACGGTGCTGAGGAAGAACTATGAGTTTGAAGCCATTTTTTTCCCAAACCACAGCTGACCAGGGCAGCCTGGCCACAACAAGAGCAAGAGTCAGAAGGGTGGGCACCGCTCCAGCCCCATGTGCCACCCTATGGGGCAAGGGATGTTGTTGGAGCAGCTCAAGGGCACCCAGGCTGGACACCTCCCACGTGAGGAATGATAATACATGTCCTCATAGAAGAGCTTGGGTTTAAAAAAAGGCAGTTTTAAAAAGGGAGTGGAAAGATCCAACACAAATTGCAAGCAAGGGAAAAAACAGGGCCACCAATTTAGGAAAAAAAAAAAAAAAAAAAAAAAAAAGAGGAAAGAAATAGCTCAACAACAACAAAAGAGCTTTCATGGAAACTGAAACAGTATCTTGGACCTTGCAGGGGCAGCGAGGGGTAGAAATGGGGCTTGGGAGGGAAGAACCATCTCGCAGAGGAATCCAGGCAGAGCCCCCCCAGCACTGACCCTTCCCTGCGCCACTGCCCAACCCTCGGAGGCTTCTGCACCATGAGGAGGAGGAGGAGGAGGAGAAGAAAAGAGGATTTAATGGCACAGCCCTGGCTGGCAGCAGAGATGGTGAGGGTCTCCCAGTTCTCCTCCCTCCCACAGCAGCACCCAGCAGCCATGGGAGGAAATTAAAGACAAATAAATTGTCTTTTTGAGCCAATTTGAGCAGGAGAGATCGGTTCTTCTTTTATCTGGAGCTGGTTTTGCTCACTTTGCCCTGGCTTTGCGTGGTCCAGGCAGTAAGCATGGGGGGTTCCCAGGCTGCTGAGCCACATGCAGCAATGATGCTGCAGCAGCATCAGGGGAAGATGAGCAGCTAGAGGGGTCACTGCACCCAGACCCCCCAAAGGAGCTCAGACATGGGGTGGGCTTCGGGGACACACCCATCCCATGAGCTCGGGCACCTCCAGCTCACCCCCATGTGTTTTGTGCACTAAAAGGAAGGGCAGGAGCAAAGCTTTGAGATTTACTCTCTGACAGGAGGGTTGAAATACCCATAGAAACCCAGGCTCCAGATCCAACCCCATTCCTCTACTCCCAGCAAAATCAGGGCTACACAGAACTCCCAGGAGTGAAAGAAGCACTTAAAAAATAGGCAACATCTCTCTCTGCTCAGTCAAAGACCCGATTTTGAGTAGGTATCAGCACTGGCACCTCCTTCCCCAGCAAACATCTCACCATCCGAGGCACCGCCAGGACCTGGGTCTCAGCCCAGGAGCTCAGAGGCCACAGCCAAGCAGGAAAATCGTCTTTTCCTGCCAGAGTATCGCTGACGTGGGAGGCAGGTCCTGCCTCTGCCCCAGCCCCTCACCACCCAGCACCCCTCTGCCCGCAGCCCCGGCTGCCCTCACTGGCCACAGCCCGCGGGGTGGGGAGCAGGATGGTGGGGCTTGGGGTTTGGGTGGCTTTAATTACCAAATATCTTCTACCTCAGGGTGGAAAACAGGCGTTAGGGTGTCTCTTGAGCCAGGCTCGGTGCTGGCTCCTGCAAGTGCTGCCTGCCCTGGTACAGGCGTCACATTCCTTATGGGCAGGGGGAGGAAGCCAGGCACAGGGATGTCCCAGGGTGGCTGGATCCCTCCCGTTCCCCACCTTGCTCAGAGAGAGGATGGAATGTTCAGCGATGCGCAGCAACTCCCAGACATTTCCTCCACTTGACCTCCAAATCATCCCCTTTGGCCCCCAACCCAACCTAGCCATGCCAGGGTCACAGAGGCAGAGAATCATGGAATCATTTAGGTTGGAAAAGACCTTCAAGATCATCGAGTCCAAACATTAACCCAGCACTGCCAGGGCACCACTGACCCCTGGCCCTCAGCACCACAGCTCCACGGCTTGGAAACCCCTCCAGGGATCACGGGGACTCCACCACTGCCCTGGGCAGCCTGGGCCAGCCCTGGGCAGCCCTGAAGGGGAAGAATTTTTCCTCAGCTCCAACCTGAACCTCCCCTGGTGCAACTTCGGGCCATTTGCTTTTGTCCTGTTGCTTGTTCCTTGGGAGCAGAGCCTGACCCCCCCGGCTCCAACCTCCTGTCAGGAGCTGTCAAGAGCCAGAAGGTCTCCCCTGAGCCTCCTTTGCTCAACAACCCCAGGTCCCTCAGCTGCTCCTCACCACCCTTGTGCTCCAGCCCCTTCCCCAGCTCCGCTGGTCCCCAACACCCTCTCAGGAGCAGGAGGACAATGCTCTCCCCACCCCAGAGGCCCCGTGTGCCCCCAGCACCACTCACCGTTGTTGCAGTGCCGTACGCAGTCCTGGAAAACCGCCCGCCACTTCTCCTGCTCCTTGCCCGTCATCACGCAGAAGTAATAGTGCCGGGAGTAGGGGTGCCAGAGGATGAGGGGGAAATCCGTGGGGCACTTCAAGATGGGCGAGTGGCCCGATTTGGGTGTCACGCCTGTGGAGGGGGGAAGGATGCTTTGAGGAGTAGAAGGGGCAGGACAGGGATGGGCTTGCTGGAGGGTTTAGGGGTGTCCAACCCCTGCCCCCCCCCAGCAGTAGGGGCTGGTGGGGGACAGCAGGGGCACACAGGACCCCTTGCTCTTTCCCAGGACCTTTGCTGAGAGTTCTACCTTAAAAACATGGGGGAAAAAAGGGTGCTAAGAGCCTTATTCTCACATAAAGGAAATCAGAAGTGAAAATTGGGAAAAAAAGTAATTAAAAATCATTATTTTCAGCACAAAACCCTCCCCAGAGCTGCTGGCCTGACCCCGCTGCCATCGTGTGTGTGCCCTGAACTGGCAAAGGGCTCGCTGCCCTCCACGGGCTCTGTCACCAGCTCCAACCTTGCTCCATGGGGGCTGCCCTGACCCTTAGGGGCCCGTGGCAGGACAACAGTGAGTGGGATGGTGCCTCCTCTTGGGGGTCTCGATGGAGGAGAGGGAGCTGCTGCCTTCACCCAGCACTGTTGGAAAAGGGGGGTGGCAGCAGCTTGGGGCAGCTCTCAAGGAGCCACAGACACATCGTCCTTCCTGGCTGCAGTGGGACTCAAGCAGCAGACACCTCGCACTGCACCCTGCACCCCACAGTGGGTACGGGGCTGTTCTCCTTCCCTACAACCCCACACCTCAAAACCAACCTTCCAGAAGGTCCCCAGGGATGCCCACATCCTGCAATCACCCCTTCCCAAAGGTGCCCAAGGGGAGCCCAGCAGCAGCCCTGCACATCCCTCCTCACTCCGCAGCCACCAGGACCACTCACCAGGGAGGCTGCTGTTCACCAGCTCCAGGTACTGGTCCACAGAGGTGAGGATCTTGTAGCCGGCGCTGTTGACCAGCACGCGGGGTGGCAGGTCCCGCTCATAGGCCTGAGCAGAAAGAGATGGTCATGGACCATGGGGAGCACGGCCACGTCACCGCAGCGATGGGGTTTTTTTTGGGATCCCTTTTGGAGCTATGCCCACTGGAGATGGGCAAATGAGTGATGGCCTCACCAGTTTGTTCTCGTAGAGGACCAAGCCGTAGTTGTGCGGGACCACGCAGAAGCGGTTCCTCCACTTCTTGTTCTCCTCGATGTACTGGAAGAGGTTGCCTGAGTAGATGACGTGATCCTCCAGCGGGACCTGCAGGGAGCAGACACATGATGGGTGGCACAGGGTGGGTAGGGAGGGGGGGTACCCCTCCACCCCACAGCCACAGCCTGGCCTGGGGAGCTCAGCAGGTCCATTCATGGTGGTTTGGGTGGGGTTTTCTGCAACAGGGCTCTGCTGAGGGTCTCCCAAGTTCACCGTTGGATTATCTCCTATAGGACTGCAAATTCTGGTGCCCGAATAGGTGTGTCTGGGTGACGACTGTGGGGTTTACCACACTCACAGACCAAGAAAACCTCCAAAGGGCTGCTCATACTGCAGTGAAGTCACCCATGGTGGTGTTCACCATGGTAATGGTCACACCTCTATCCCTGACTTCTCCTTCATGGAAGAAGCTCAGCTGAGCAACATGAGGTCACTTGACCAAGCATCAGGTTTGAGCTGAGCCCTACAGCAGCTCTTCCCAAACACAGCTACTGTCATCTCCTCGGCTTTGGGTGGGTGGGATCATGTGTGGTACTGCTCAGTAGCGGCCATCAACCAGAAGGTCCTGTCAGGGTGCTGGTCAGAGGCAAGCTGCAGATGGCAGGAACCAAGCCCTGCCCTAGCACGGTCTCCAGATGGGACATGGAAGAGGAAAGGCAAGAAGACCCCCCCATAAAGACCAGCACCAGATGATGCTTAAATGATCTGGACTTCTTGAAGGACCAGTGACAGGAACAGGCATCCATGAGCAGACCCTCGACAGCTCTCCAGCACCTCCTGGCCTGCACACCAGCAGCGTTTACATCATCCCAAACACAGCCTGCCTGAGTGAGCCAAGAATTTGGCCCAGGAATTTTTATGATCCCAAGGAGCATAAACAGAGGCGAGAGATCTTGTGAGGGAGGGAACATGTGGCAGCCGCCTCTCCTGCCATGGCCACCCACCATCCACCATGGTGGCCATCAGATGGGACCAGCCAGGGCTTTGGCCCCACCATGCACCCAGCACTGGGACCTTTCCCTCTCCTCTCCCTGCTCTGTCCATCTCCTGGTCCACAGGAACTCCACTGCCTTTCCCAAGCCCCCCAGGGAGCTCTGAGAGCCACTTGGCTCAGCAGACAGGCTGATGGCACCTCACCACTCCTTCCCAAGTCCCAAATGCCTTGGAAGGGGGAGAAGAAAGCAGGAAGCAAAGCCCTGCAGGGCTGGAGGACAGCAGTAAGACCCTGAACCCCAAATCCACCAGCAGGGATGGGGACAGAAAGGTGATGCCAGCTCCAGGAGCCCCCATTAGCCTCTCACCAGGGTGGATCACCCCAGGAGAATCAGCCCTTTATAAACCAGCTCTGCAATCACTGCCCTGGGCAGACAGAGCTGTACAGACCAGCCAACGGCCCCATAAAACCCAGACATGGGCCCAGGGGACCCTCAGCT
Organism: Megaceryle torquata; assembly: GCA_024611175.1. NCBI lineage: Eukaryota > Metazoa > Chordata > Aves > Coraciiformes > Cerylidae > Megaceryle > Megaceryle torquata. The sequence goes on from JANIJG010020700.1 coordinate 12,344, forward strand.
CATGGCCACCAGCATCCCAGGAGCCGTGGTGTGTGGCCGTCCCCTCCTCACCCATCCTCCTCGCCCACGGGAGGCACCGAGGCGGCACCGCCCAACCCCAGCAAATATTTGGGACAGGCAGATATGTGCCAAATTGCTGGGCTGGGCAGGGAGGGGGCCGGGGACTGCGCGGGCGGAGGGCCCCACACTGCCTGCACCCCCGCCACGGGGCCAGGGAGCGATGGGGAGCGAGATCAGGGTCGGGATGTGGCAGCGCTGGGGCTCGGCCAGGAGAGGCAGGAGTGGGAGACACCAGGGCTGCTGGAGACACCAAAAGCACCAACATTTATTCCTTGTTCTCATCGCTGTTGCGTCTTGGTGGCAATTCAGGTGACTGAGCCACAATTGGGACCCCAGCCCCGCTGGCCGGGAGGGCCACCTGCCCCTGGGGTCACCGTGGGAGCTGCCTCCAAGCACCTCATCTTCATGGAGATCACAAAAAAAAAAAGGTAATAACTAAAACTTTAAAACTCCAGATGCCACATCCCAGCTGGCTGTGCACAGGGACAGGGAGGACACTACCCTGGCACCTTCTTTACACCCACAACTTTTGGGGTGTATCTGGGGAGCACAAAGCCCAGGTGGAGGAGATGCTCTCCTTGCAGAGCCACCCCACAGACACGCAGGTCCCCGTGGTGTTCGGGGACCCTGGCAGAGGAGGGGCAGCAGAGGGGCCATTGCTCAAGAGGAATGTCCTATTTCTGTGCTGGGGTTTCAAAAGACTCGCACGTCAGGTGTCCCTGACCTCCCCAACCTCCCTGCTGTTCCTCAGACGCTCTCCAGGCTGCTTGCTGGGGCTTTGTAATGAAGGAACCAAGCTGGGGATGGAGGTGTCCCCAGGGGGGCTGAAGGAAGGGCAAGAAACCCAAGGGACGCCTTGCCAAGGCTGCCGGGCACCCAGCTCCTGCCCAGGAACCTCCACACCTTTGTTTTACTCAACACACCCAGCACCCAGAGGAGATGGGGCACGGCCAGGTGCTTGGGCAAGGTGTCACCTTTGAGGGTGGGCCAGGGAGACAACTGCTGTGAGCACCTAGGGCTTGAATCTGATCTCAGATGCAATTTCTCAATTACTTAAAAAACCCAGTTCTTTAAACCCCAGAAAAAAAGCAGCAGCCCATCCTCGTGTTCAACCACATCTCCTCCTGCTTTCAAGGAGCACCCACAGGACAGCAGCTCCACTGACCTGGCCAGGGAGGAACAGCAGACTCTGCCAGTGAGGAGCCATGGTTGAGGTGCATCTGCCTTTGGAGGCAGGAGGGGAGGGCAGGATATGTCCCCAGGTGCTGGAGCCACAGACAACAAGCACCACAGGGCGGGATGTTTGGAGACCTTTTGCCCATCAGGAGACAATGTGGCTGCTGGAGATCAGACTCAGAGCCACCTCCTTTTCCCCCATGGGGTCAGGGACACCTGCCAGGGGTTTCCTACCCATCCCTGGGCTGGAGCATCATTTGCATCCAGGAGCAGGATGGCACAACAGCCTGGCACACCCTGCTCAGGGCTTCCCTGGGCACAAGGGGGTCCTGGGAGCTCCTGCCAGCCCTGGCATCAGGCACAGACACCTTGGGGGGTTGTGACCCAAAAGCCAACCTTGCCCTTGCTTGCTGGGTGTGCTCCTTGCATGGGTTGGGATAGAAAACCTTCCTGGAGAGCCCCACATGCTGCATGGATGGTGCACAACACCACAGGGATGGGCAGGACCAGTGGGACAAGGGCCACATCCCACCCCAGCAGGGTGGAACAGGAAGAAGGGACATGCCTGGGCTTTGGGGAGGACATCGGTCTGGGCTCACTGGGCAGGGGTATTGAGGTCCCTCCTGGGCTCTTACCTTGCGGTGGAGGAGCTGGGCCTGTGGCCCCCCGTTGCCCTCAATCTCATAGCGGACGCTGTTGAAGAGAGCTACGCCATACTGCTCCCTGTAGCACCGGCAAAACTCCCCCAGCACCTTCCCCGTCTTCTCTGCAATGGGAGAGCAGAGCCACGTTAGGCAGGGGCTGCATTCGGGGGGGTCCTTGCTGCAGACTCCCCCCCCTACAAGCACCCAGCTCGGACACCTCCCCACATCCTCCCCTCCCACCCAACACCCCCCATCTCCCTCCTGCCCACAGGAACAGGCTTCAGTGGGGAGGGGTCACAGCCAAGCCCGCTGCCCTCTGCGCTCCCTGTCCAGCCCAGGGACTACTTTGGGGTCAAGTTGATCTTTTTTTGGCCTTTCACGTTAATGTTATGGATTCCTCTCTCCAGCAGGAAATTCCTGACATTAAGTTGATTCCGGCAATGCTGACGGCTTCCTGGCCCTGCTCTGACTGCCTTGGCCGGCTGACACTGGGGGACAGCCCCCCATTCCTCCTCCCCAGGCATCTCTTACACCCACCCAACCCCGCTGTGCCCCTTTACGGACCATTCTGTGCGACGGGGCTGGGTGGCCCCAGGGTCCCAGCGATGCGCAGGGCTGGGCATGCAGCAGGGACATTTGAAGGGGAAAGGACAGCCCGGCCTCCACCATGCACCCCATGTCATCCTGTGCAAGGCAAGGACCCCCCCCAAGACCCCCAGCTCCAGAGCAGGGTGAGACAGAGGTGTCAGGAGAGCCTGAGCTGTCTGGTGTCCCCTGCACCCCACCCCAGAGGAGATCCCTCCATCCGAGACAACAATCTGACCCGGCAGCCCCCCACCCCTCAGTGCACAGAGTCGGGGGGGGGACATTACAAACACACCCCCAACAGCAGGGAAGGAGCTTTCCCAGCCCCACGGGAGCCCCTTGTTCCTTCTGGGGCATCAGCCACAACCAGGCAGTGGGGTTGTCCTCCAACCTTTGACAGCAGCCATCCCAGGTGCACCCTGCCCCAGGCAGCACCCTGACCCACTGGCACCCTGAGTGCTCTGCCCTACTTGACATCTCCTGCCCCACACAGCACCCTGCCCCAGGCAGTAAACCCTGCCCCACGCAGCACCCAGACCCACACCACACCCTGACCCATGCAGTACCCTGAGCCCTGTGCACCCTTCTCAGTGCAGCACCCTCTTCGTACACATCCTGCCCCATGGAGCAACAACCCCTGCCCCGTGTGCCCCACGGAGCAAGAACCCTCTCCACATACACCTCACCCCACACAGCACCCTGCCCTGTGTGCACCCTGCCCCACACAGCACCCTGCCCTCTCCCCTCCCCACCCCAGCTCCAGACCCCACGTGGGGCTCCTTACACCAGAAACCCCATCACAAAACATCGCAGGTCCAGGGAGACCACTTTCCCAGAGCCGCCTTTGGCACGTTGGGCCTCTACTTTGAATTTTGCTCTCAACTTTGCCCCAGAGCCTGTGAAAAGGAAAGAATTTGAGTCTCCTCCAACTTCTTCCGACGGCTCAGCCTCTGCCAGAGCGCCGGCGATGGGCGTGGGGAGGGACGACGCTGGCGACACATCCCCAGCACAGGAGCCAGCTCGATGCTGGGGGCACGAACCCAGACAAAACAGACCCTCCCGCCAGCCCCAGCACAGCCCGGCAGGAGCCAAAACCTCCAGCAGCAGCCTCCCCGGAGCCACGCTCGCAGCCAAGCCGGCAGCAAAGCAGCAGCATGCTCCAGGGTGCTGCAAATCCCTATGGGATGAGCAGCTCTGGGGGAAAATACCACCCGAGGACTGCAGCTGGGGGCAGATAAACCCATCCCTGAGGAGATGCCACGACCGGAGCCAACACCACGGGCCAGCATCTCTCCAGGCTGGGGCTGAAAATTCCTTTTTATTCAAGCAACGTTTTGTTTTGGCTTGGGTTTTGTTTGGTTTTTTTTTTTTTTTCACAGCAAAGAACAAGACGCCAAGAAATTCTTCACCCCTGATTTTGGCATTTTCCCCTGGAAAAAAAGGAGCTGGCGCTCGCGCCCGCGCCACACCTCTGTCGCAACTCCCGTCTCCACACAACTGCAGGATTCTGGCCGGGGCTCTGGGCAGCGATGCTGACAGCTGAGATTTAAAAGGACATTTTGAGGTTTCATTTCCTTTCAGTTCATGGGAAAAAAAGAGCCCCCCCCAGTCCCCAGGCAGGCGAGACGGCTTAGTCACTCATTCTTCCCTGATTAATGACAGGGCCAATTAGGAGGTTGTAAGTAAATGGAAAAGCAAAAGTTGATTACTTGCAGACACTGAAACAAAATGGTTTGCAGTTAAATAGTCAAGGTGACTCAATCTCCCCCAGTTCAGCGGGTCCCTCTGGGGAGCAGAGGGGATGCTGGGAGGCCACTGATGCTCCCTGCCCAGTGCCCCACTGGCACTGTCCCTGGCTGCCCCACCAGTCACCATGTTCAGCCCCGGGGAAGCAAGAAGGGCAGAAACCTATGGGGAGGTCAGGGGGAGGTGGCCAGCAGTGTGCCAGGAGGTGAGACAAGGTGACACTGGATTTGGCAAGACCTGGACTGGAAGCAGTGGTACAGCTGGGCTTTGCTTGAGCACAGAGGATGGGAATCATACAGTCACAGACTGGTTTGGGTTCAAAGGGACCATTCAAGCTCATCTGGTCCAACCCCCTGCAAGGACCAGGGACATCTGCAACCAGAGCAGGGTGCTCAGAGCCCCGGCCAACCTCCCCTGCAATGGTGCCAGGGATGGGGCAG
>JANIJG010020702.1:0-19347 GCA_024611175.1 Megaceryle torquata
CGTCTATCACTGTAGTAGTCGTCTATCACTGTAGTAGTCGTCTATCACTGTAGTAGTCGTCTATCACTGTAGTAGTCGTCTATCACTGTAGTAGTCTATCACTGTAGTAGTGATGGTTGTACTTGGGTGCTCTGGAGCTCAGTACCAGCTTGCTATTTCTGCTCCATTGCTGCATCTCTCAGGGGCCCAGCAAAGCCCTGAAGTGTGTCAGTTTTATGTCTCTTCTTTTATATAGACATTTGGGTTTTCTCTGTTAAGTTAATACTAGGCTGGAGCCTTTCCAAGAATAATTCCTCTGCAAGAAAAGATCAGGAAAGAGGGCCTGTCTCTAGAAACCTGACCATGCTAGTAACTGTTAAATGACAAAAGAACAAATACACCCTCTTCTCCTTATGTAATAGGGAGGAAATCCTGCCTCCTGCAACTTCGGGAAAAAAGTTGAGAAAAAAGGAATTGTTAGATGATATCTTCTATGTGCATTTCACAAAGGGATTTTTATTAACAATAGAAACACAGATGTATGTAAAGCCATCATTTACATTTACTTTCTAACACCTCTGAGAACAAAAAAATGGTGTGATGGAGACCTGTTATGTTTGGTGGGGTCTTGGGGTTGGCTATTTATTGGGTTTTGGTTTGTTGTTTTGTTTTTTTCCCCTCCACTTATATGAAATCAACAGTATATTAGTTGCTGGAGATTAGTAGGAGACTGAAACTGCCTTCTGCATGCCATCTGGCAGGAGAAAGCAGTAAGATCATCTCAGGTTAGACCCTGAGTTACCTCAGTTTCCAATGAAACTCTGCTGTTTTTCAGGATCTGGCCCATTCCTTTATGTCAAATCACATGAAGGCTCTGGAGCTAAGGGCTAAAAATCATGATTGTCTCCCTTGGGGTTAGGGCACCTCTTCAAGATTGCTCCCATCCAGGGTAGGGATCCCATCCTCTTCCAGTACTGCTGGGTGAACAGGTGATGTCAGTTAATGAAACTAATTAAATTCCATTTCTAAACCTCCGCTTCATCTGGATGCGATACTGGGACTCTATATAGGCATCGCCTGCTCCTCTTGTAGGAGGTGGGTCCAAGGTACTTTACAGCTCCAGAGTCTTTGCAGGAGACATCAAAAGTGGGTGGACTTACAGTAAGATCACAAAGGGTGTGCATCATTTGAGATTCTTGGAGAAGGCATCTGAAGCCGTGTGCTCTGCAGGAGATCTTGGAGGTGGATGCAGTGAGCTGGCTGATCCTCTCTGGTCTCTCACTGGATTCTTGGGACAGATCACAGGTATTTTGGTAAACCAGAGCTGCCACCTTACTTCCGGAGATACTATATTCCACGTGGCAAAGATTAAATGACTTGGTTGATTTATGGTAATCAGTCAGAGAATTTGTAAGCGATGCTTTACTGCCTGCTCCTGAATCATGACCAGAGGCCACAAGACTATAACCTCATCCTGCCGCGCTTCTCAGAAAGCTTGTGCTATGCAACTGTGGAAAACAGACTAGATCTCTATGCATAGGGCTCCATCCTGTCAACAGGACTCTAATGCTCTGAGATTCATCTGCAGTCTGGAAGCTCATGGTGCAGCTGCAGGAAGGGTGGTTTTCTAGCTTTAGCTTTAAAAAGAGCAAATAGGACTGTTCCTGAAAGGAAAGAAAAAGGGAAGAAAGGCAGAGGGACAACAAATGTGGGAATTAAATACTCCCAAGTTCCTGAGAAGGTGTGAGTGGGAACTCTTGTCAATCCTTAACTAGAAGAAAAAACTGGGTCTGCAACCAAGTTCTGGACTGGCTCACCATGAACGTGGGTCTCTAACTGTGTTACACAAACAGGGACATGTAAGAGAGAATCTGGTTTTACAGATTTAGCTGTACCCTTCTTGCTGGAGTCAGGCTTCAGTGTGTTTTGTACAACCATATTATTAGGAGAACCCTCCTTCTTCTGTCTCTGATTAGCATTTTTCTGGGAGTCTTGCCCAAATAATGATTCCAAGGCTTGGCTGGTTGAGCAGAGAAAAGCTAAGGCAATGATTACAGCGTGCGTGTAACTTATTTTTAAGTTGCATCGTTCTTCATTGTGGTGCAGGTGTAAGGTGGCAGGCAGAGCCACAGTGTCCTTGCTAAAATAATTACAATATGCTGCAGTAATTTCTCAGTGCTATTACATGATATGGTGATGGAGACAAGAACTGTGGTCCATTATTAATAACACGGCTTAAAAATAGGAACTCAGCAGCTGCTTAATTTCTTTTTTTTTTTAATTTATTATTTTACATGAGGGACTGAATAATAGCTGGTGATTCTCACCAATTTATCCAAGAATGGAAGAATTTGGTGGCTTTTCTGATAGGAGGGTGAGACCTACTAAAGATCTCCTTTCCAGCATAGGAGGTCTGGATGTGCTTTCTACCAGGCTTCAGTCTGGTCCCTTCCTTCATCTCCAGCCTGGCTGATTCATGGCAGCTTCTGAAATGCCTTATAAGGTGCTACAAGCAGGGTTGGCATCCTATCAATAGCAGATAAATAGTGAAGGGAATATGTAGCAGAAAAAAAGACATTTTCTTTGAGAAATGGTTTCTTCTTGGCATAGGCAGCATATCCACATCCCTGTTGAGCTGGGTGGCATTTTTCAAATGGCACGGTGCTTTTAAACTGCTCAGTCACTGTTGGGGAGGATCAGTGCTGCTGACCTCCTTTGCAGCCCTGTTTTTTTTTGGGGGGTGTGTGTGCAGGCAAGAGCCTGGCATCACTGCCAAGCTGTTATTTTTTCAGTGCCTTTAGTAAAAATTATTAGAGGCCAGTGAGTAAGATAAATAAATACATTTACCCTGCTTGTGCCTCATGCAGATGAACTGTGTATAAAAATATATAATTTAAAAAAACTCTTATGGAAAAATACATTTGGGATTATATTGCCATCTCTGCTAAGGGTAGCTGGGAATGCTGTGGTTATTAAATACACTGTGTTTCCAGTGGAAGAAATTCAGCCAGCTTGTGCAGAGTTGGTTGAAGTCCCTCTGACCCTCATGGCTCTTTAGGCTGTCTGTGTATGTTGTAGAGTTGGGGCTAGAACACAGTGATGCCCCTCTGTCAGGGCAAAGCTATTCCTGGGAGCAGTCCATGCCGTAGGTTTATGGATATGGATCAGGAGGAAGAGGAACTGGAAAATTTCCTTCTGCGTGGCTATTTTTTGCAACGTTTTTATAGGCATTTTGGGTAATGCGTTGGAGCTCCCGTGCAAATTTAGCTCCAACAGCTGTCTCATCCGTTCACAGCTGAACAGGTTTTTATTGGGTTACTGAACAGCTAATTGATCAGTGAGGCTTTTGCTGAGAGCTGCAGTGGCAGCAGCTTCCCTGCCCTAAATCCCTCGTGCTCGTGACATGCTGCCAGTCCTGCAAAACCTCAGTGCCCTTTGCTTCACAAGGGAGGAGGGACTGCATAAGGAGGCTCTTGCTTTTACTTTCAGACTTATCCTTCCATTCCTTTATATTTATAGGTTTTTTTTCCCCTCTGCTTCCTCCTTGGCCCATCTGTCTCAGACTTGTGGGTGTGGAAGCTGCCCAGGGCTTGCTCCACAGCTTTGCTCTGGGTAATTGCTGGTCAGTGCCCTCTCTCCATCCCTCCCTCACCCAGCCTTGGCTGACATAAAGATTAGCTAGCTTTCTGCCAATCTGGAAGTGGCGTGGCGCTGGATATGCACTGATGTTAGCGTAGAAACCTTGTTTGAATTCTTTATTTAAGCAAATAAGGCCAAGAGCAGTTCCAGCTCAATGACCGTGAATTGCAGGGTGTTGTGGCAGAAGCAACTCTAATTTGGTATTGAAAGCTCTAATACAGGCAAGTTTGTTGCTTTTATGTGTGTGAGGTCAGTAGTGTCATAGGTTTACTTTCAAGCCTACCGCTCATAGCGTAAAAAAATGACTACTGTATTCTTCTTTTTTTCCCCTTCTAAGGTGACAAAAATATGAAGAAGTGTGAACCCCTGTCAGGGAGGATAGTTTTAGCTAGGAATGACCTATATTAGTCGATTTAAAACAGTTTGCATTTTAAACAAGGCAGCAATTTTCCAGCAGTACACGGTCTTAAGCTAACATAGGCATATGTAGCTCTTCTGCTTTGAGGCTGTGATGGGGTTGTACCTGCATTAGGACTGTCTTTGAGTTGCTCTTAGAACTACAGGAACCCCTCTGCTGTGAGGCCAGGCTGAGAGAGTTGGTGTTGTTCATCCTGGAGAATGATCAAGGGAGACTTTACTGTGGCCTTTCAGTACTTAAAGGGGCCTGTCAGAAAGATGTGGATGATCTTTTTATCAGGGCCTGTTAAGATGGGACAAGGGGTGATGGTTTTAAACTGAGGGAAGATTTAGACTAGATTAAAGGAAGACGTTTTTTACACTGAGGGTGCTGAGACCCTGGCCCACGTTGCCCAGAGAGGTGGTAGAAGCCCCATCCTTTGGAACCATTCCAGGTGAGGTTGGCTGGGTCTCTGAGCAACCTGCTCTAATTGCAGATATCTCTCCTCACGGCAGGAGGGTTGGACTAGATGGCCTTGAAAGGTCTCTTCCAACCTGATCCAGTCTATGATTTTGTGATTCCCGTCTTGTGGCGTGCGGGGCAGATGGTGGTGAGGCACATCCTGGAGAGGAAGTATGCTGTGTCTGCAAGAGATCCCCACTATGACTAAAACATTAGAGCCGCCAATGAATTAAATGTTGAAATAAAAGTTATTGGCACAAAAGTGCTCTAGTGCTACCCAACTACCCTTTTCCACCTTTATACTGACCAGCCCAAGTTCACCTATGAGTTTTGGCAGCAATGGTAGTGCAATTTTTGGCTATCTGTCTATCTTCCTGCTTTTCCTTTGTACAGCTCCTTCCCTTATCTCTAGCTGTGTTTACACTCCCCTTTCATAATCAATGGAGACCACGCTACCACCACTGCCCACTGTCCTCTGCACTGGCTGCCCTCCAAAAAACACAGCATTGAGCAATGAACAGCATGTGGCCTGGGTGAGGGTGAAGGGGTTGGTACCTCTTGGCAGATAGCTCAGCCTTATCTCCAACATGTCTTAGAGGGATCTCTTGGTGAAATTACCTTTTGGTTATGAAAAACCCCTCCATGATTTCTTGTTTTAATTGCTTCTGGGTGCTCTGGTGCCAAGCAGCACCGCAGAAAAGTAAACCATGGTTTAAAGGACAAGGTAAAGTTTCAGGGATTGAACAGTCCTCAGTCAGTAGCTCTTGGGTTTAACTGATATTTGGACAATTTCTGCACAGAGCTGTTGGCAGTAAGAATTCTGGAAGCGTTGCCAGTAGATGAAGGTTGTGCTGCACAAGTGTGTGTTGTTTCCCATTTCCTTTTTAAATTGAGACCTCATGGACTTGGCTGTAGTTGACTTGCTTCTCCATCTATTTTTGACCTTTTTAGTGTGTGTGTGCATATTAGATTACAGCAGCTTTTTTGAGGAGCTGTGTGCAGGTATGATGGTGGCCCTCTATCTTGCCCAGCTGTGCTCTCAAATCTGGCAAAAAGAAAAGATAATGAGCAGATTCCTGCATATTGATAGTCCATAGGTTGAAAGGAATTTGCCTCATAAACCTGCCTGTATCTTTGATCTGATCTTCAAAGCTTTCTTTCACAACCTGAATGTGTTGCGCTTCCTTGTCCTCCTTCCAGTCCTACTGAATCTAAAGCCTTTCCACTGGCTTCACTTGGCTTTTGAATTGTCTTGCCACACCTTGAGTGTTTCAGTTACGGGTGCTTTGCTTTCACAACATGAAGGTTGAATGGCATCATCTCCCACCTATGAGACTGAGGGCTTCAGTTTCCTTGTATCATCCCTGAAGTTTCCCCCCAAAGCGTTCTAATGCTTTTTGTTCCAAGATACACTGCAGCATTTCTTTCTCCTTTGCTGAAGCCTCTTGCCAAGCAGTTTGAAGATCAGTACTTTTTAAGATAGCTGAAGTTTCAGGCAAAACCTACTTGAAAACTGCAGCCTTGACTTTTATTTCAGGAGAAGCTATGAATTCATGCAAATAGAGGAGGCCCCTGTACTAGGGTTTTAAAGGAGGAAAAAAAAAAGTATTATTGATTTCCATTCCTCAGAGGTACTTAGAGCCCTACAGAAAAGTACTTTGTTAACTTTCTGATGTATGTGGAATTTTTAACTTGCGAGAGCAGTTGTTTCAGAGGAGTTTGTGTGTATGGCAGGAGCTTAGCAGCACAAGCACTCAGCATTTTTGTTTGGGTATTTTTTTTTTTTCCCTATCATCATTTGAGCCTATCTGGTTATGCTGTATGGGTGCACTGACAGCTTACGATTCCTCCTCTGTATGCATCTTATCTTCCTAAAGATAGTGTCTGGAGACGTCAGCTCTCTAAGGAGAGACTGATGAACTGATAACAGAAGAATCTTTTTTGTCTAGCAGTTCCTCAGCACGGCACACTGTTCAGAATATCTCTTAAAAAATAGAAAGTACTGGAGAAATAGCAGCTTCATCACAGTGCTGTCATTTGTCTTCAGATCCTGGGTTCAGTTTGAATTGGCTAAACCCTGGTGCTTGCAGGAGAAAGCCTGAGTTGTCTGTGCAAGAATCCCCGTGCCCCAGTTTTTAAAGAACTTATTGGTATGTTTTGGGGGGGTTGTTTGGTGTCTTTAGTTGCTTCAGCTTTAAGTGTGAATTCTCAGTGTGGGTTGTTTATTTTTGGTTTGGGATTTTTGGATTTTTTTTTTGGGTGTGTGTGTTTTTTTTGTTTGGTTGTTTGGTTTTTTTGTGTTTTTGTTTGTTTGGTTGTTTGGGGTTTTTTTTTCCCTAGGAATATAAGTATTATGGTCTGAAAAATTAAGTTCCTCTGGAGCAAAGATTTGTTGGATGACAAGACTGTCATTCTGGTGTTTGGGAGATTTTTTGGTTTGGTTGTTTTTGTCCCAGCTCATGAAATCTTCCTAGGCTCTTTATAATCTAAAGACTTGTGAAAAGTCTATGGACAACATTTGATCATGTATTTATCTGGTGCGGGGCAACTTTAGGTTATCAAGGGGTAAGGGTCGTACAGCAGCTTGAATCCACTGTCCAAAGAAACACAGAGATTGTTGCTTCTGTTTTTATTATTCCCAGTGCTTGCCTTAAGTTTTGGCTCACAGGTCTACTCCTGAGGAATGTCTTCATGAGCATCCACATGATCCTACATGCTCTGCATGTAGTTCATTAATAGATGCTTTATCCACTTTGGAACATGTTGTGAAACATGTGAATCACATAGAATCAGAGACGGGTAGCGGTTAGAAGGGACCTCTGGAGATCACCTCAAGCAGACCCCCTGCCAAAGCAGGATGACTCAGAGCAGGTTGTCCATGTTTGCATTGTCCAGGTGGGTTTGGAATCTTACCAGAGAAGGAGACTCCACAACCTATCTGGGCAGCCTGAGCTAGGCTCTGACACCCTCACAGGAAATTTGTTCCTGATGTAGTGGAACTTCTGTGTTCTAGTTTGTGCCCCCTCTTGTCACTGGATGCCACTGAAAAGATTATGGCACCATCCTCTTGATGCCTGCCTGTTAGATACTAATAAGCATTGATCAGATCCCCTGTTAGTCTTCTCCAGGCTAAACAGCTCCAGGGCTCTCAGCCTTTTCTTGTTACAGAGATGCTTCAGTCCCTTAATCATCCTCTCGTCTATATTATGTGTGTGTGTATATATATCATATACAGCTTTATACATGACATATATATATATGTATGAGACATAATTTTGCAGCACTATGTGCAGGCTATCAAACACGATCTCCTCCTATCATCCCTTTCTAACATACTCCTGCACTTCTGTTCTGACATTTGGTGAGCTCTGGGTCTGGATAAACAGACTTTCTGATTCCCACAGAAGTCTGGCATTTCTAAGACTGTTTTGTGTGGAAGTCTGTGACCTAAATAAGGTTAAGGATCTGGAACTACACAATTAGCACCCAACGTTGGGAAGAAAAAGGAAAAAAAAAAAAAAGTAAGCTTGATCCACAATTCCCTGCTTAGCCAGGGACAGTTTGTGTGTGGGACTCTGCAGTCCTCTTGCATCCTTATGCTTTAAAGGCCATTCTTATGTCCAGACATCTCTGAGCCTGGCATGCAGGGCTACTCTGTGACTGAGAAGCTTTCAAAACTCCTTCCTGAGTGTCATTGTGCAGCTGGAAGCTGGGATTGTGTCCAGTTTACTGAAGACACTCTGATATTGTTCCCTTCTAATCCCCTCCTTCTCGCAGGGTATGGTTTTTTGGGAGGCTCGCATGTCCCCTTGTTGGCTTTCCATGCAGGAAGACAAGTGGCAGTTCATGGGAATAATGTAACCCTGAATTAGCGATGAGCCAAGGCGGAGGAGGGTGGCTCTGTGGCGTGATGGTGGTACAAGGGCTTGGCTCCATGTTGCAAGGATGCTTAGCTAGCTGGGCTGGCTTGTGGCAATGCTCTGTAGATCTTGCTGGCCTGCTGTCAAGAAGCACAAATGTTCAGTACAACAGGGAGAAATGATGCCTCCCTCTCAAACCCTGCTTGCAGTAGCCTCGGGGGGTTATTTGCTACTGGTTTGCTGTTTCTATCTGTGTGCAGGTAGCTGGGGGAAATAGAAGTAGGTTAATGGGACAGGGAGGAGGGCGCTTTCTACTGAAAGAGCTTTTTTTTTCTTCCTAAACCCAGGTATAAGGAAAGAGAGAGAACAAGGTAATGAATATATAGAAGTATTCAAATGCCTTTACAAAGACATCTTCCAGTGCAGGTATTTGACCTTGGAGGTTTGGATTGCATCATTTATAAGATGGTGGCCTTGAGGTCAACCCACCTGATACCTTCAGGACTCTATGCAGCTCTTGAGGTGTTTGCAGGCCTAAGGAGACAGAGCAAATGAAAGATGAAAAGGAAATTTATTCTGGCAAAGTTATTTTGGAACAGGTTGCCCAGAGAGGTGGTAGAAGCCCCATCCCTGGAACCACTCCAGGTGACGTTGGCTGGTGCTCTGAGCAACCTGCTCTAGTTGCAGATGTCCCTGCACACTGCAGGGGGGTTGGGCTAGATGATCTTGAAAGGTCCTTTCTAACCCAAACCATTCTGTGATTCTGTAATTTCACCTTTTCCTGCATTCTAGTAGGTCAGGAGCTAAGATGAAGTGAAAAGTCCTGGTGCTTGCTCTGCTACTCCTTCTGATATTATTAGCTGTGGGCGTTCAGAGTGCTAAAGGAGTTGATTTGCAGAGAGGGAAGCTGGGGTAGAACTAAAGCTGTGGTCTGAGGTGTGCTAGAGGAGCTCGTATGCATGGTTTGATAGTTTGGTTTTTCATTAGCTTATCTTGTTCTAATTATGAGAACCTGTAAACAGTTTTATATGAATACCAGCCAGCTTGACTGGGATCCCTAAATTGATGGTGTATAGATGTAGGATTGGGCCCTAACCTTCAAGTGGTGCCTGATTTGAACATTCAGAAGTCATGAAGATTGTCTCTAAAAACAAGATTTACTTGGAGCTACACTTAAAAATTTTGTGATTTGCAATCTCACACCTCATACACTCATCCCTCAGAGCTGTGTCCTGTGGAAAAGGCTTCATTCTGTCCCAGAGAAAGAAAAGATAAAATGGGAGGTGGGTAGGACACTTCACAGCCAGGTCCTATGTTGATACACAAGATCTTTCACTGTCTGATGTGAGCTTTGGGGCACATCCTGGTATGACTTGAAGGGCACAGCAGTTGTATGCCTGTTGCTGCACCTCCTCCAGCTAACCAACACACATCCTTTTTTTGCCTCTCACATCCTGTAGACACGATGGGTGTTCCCCTTCTTGAAAGAGCATTTTGGAGCATTGTTGTGCTTCAGGGTGGGGGTGGGAGAGAGAGGAAAGCAAGAGACCAACACCCTGGTGCTGATGGCTTAGGAAATCAGATGGTTTGTCTGCCACGTGAGAGATTTCTTCAGTGCGGAGCTGATGGCAAGGTGGTTTGTGGCAGCATTGACTAATTCATGATAGCCATGTTTTCTTGTTGGATGGTGGTGGTCGATCCCAGAAAAGTGTTGGCTCACCTTGTGGTGTTACCTAACTCATTTTGTACGCTGTCTTTGCATCAGTGCAGGCACACATCATCCCTGCCTACCATCAGAAGAGATCGTCCCTTCCCGGTGCTGGCTTTCTTGCTGTGTGTTAGGGCAATCTGCATTTATTTGTGTTTTCTGACAGCAGAAATTTCCCCATCATTACCATGTACACATGTGGATAATGGTTTAAAAGGCTGGAAAAAAAAAAAATAGTCTGTCTTTATCTTTCATAAAGTAGCTACTGGTATCGAGTAGCCTGTGTTTCTCATTTACTGATAACTGTGTGTGGTCACTCCTCCTACATGATCTGTCAGACTTCAGCTGGTGGGAGAGTGGGAGGTTTCATCGTGGTCCTTGCTCTGCTCTTGGGGGCTCTGGGAAGAGAGGACCCTGCCATCCAGCCCAAGGCCCTCCCTTTACAGTGAAAGGGAGAGTATCTCTGATGAGCAACTGCTCCAGTGATTGCTTATCTTCTTTTTCAGCTCTTATCTGTGCATCCTGGCTATTTAATTAGTTTTTGCCTGAATTGTTCATGCTTTGCTCCAAAGAGGGGAAGGAAAATTTGAAACTCTCCTTTTTTCTACCCTGCTTTTCTGGGAAAGCTGTCCTTAGTGTTTTTCTGTGTGATTGTATTATGGGGTGTTAAATATGTTGTCATTTCCTCCCCCCGCTTTCCTAAAAGAGGAAGGTATGATTGCCACCTCTGCTTGTTTGTAGTCTTCCCTCCCCAGACGTGCTGCTTTCCTCATCCTCCTGTGTCACCACGTGGTCATTCACACAAGTGGCACTATCCCAGGTTGGGATCACACAAGTTCAACTCATGGCTGAGGACCTTGCCTCCATTGCCTCCCTGGAGACTCAATAATAGATTGCCTTTGCTCTCTGGTGTCACCTAGAGATCCATCACACTCCAACCACTCCATTAGGACTCTCTTTTTCTTCCCTTGAGCTCATTCTCTTGAGGTTGGTGCTGCTTCACAGTGACCTTGCTGAGAGTGAGATGCCAAATTGTGATCTCGCACTCAGGTTTTTTCCTTCAGTGAGGTGCTGGTGAATGCTGCTAGTATTGTTTTCTTTCACAGAATCACACAGAATGTTAGGGGTTGGAAGGGACCTCAAAAGATCATCTAGTCCAACCCCCTTATCAGAGCAGGATCACCTAGATCAGGTCACACAGGAACATGTCCAGGTGGGCTTTGAATGTCTCCAGAAGAGACTTTTCAGCCTCCCTGGGCAGCCTGTTCCAGTGCTCTGTCACCCTCACTGTGAAAAAGTTTCTCCATATGTTTACATGGAACCTCCAGTGTTCCAGCTTGCAACTGTTGCCCCTTGTCCTACCATTGGATGTTACTGAGAAGAGCAATCACCTGTGACATGGTTGGTCTTTTCCTGAGTATTGGGGTTCAAGGCATAGAGGAGGGGATTATTTTCATTATCTTCTACATATGCTGCAGTAGAATTACCGTTTCACTAGTATTTGATTGCTTAAACTTTGCTTAAAGGATGATGAGCATCCAAGAGGCTATAGGCATCTGTGTTGTAGGACAAAGCTGCTGCCAAGTTCTGGAAATCCCAGATACCTGGTTGGCACCATGCTGGGAGAGCAGCCGGCCTGGCTATGGGGACTGGCACCTTCTGAGATGCCACTTATCTTCATCAGGGAAGATGTGGAGCTTTTCCTTGCTCTTCCCTGCCACCTGGATTGCAAATGAAAATCAGTCCCATCAGAGGACTTGATGTGATGCCATGTCTATAAGCTCTACTGCTCTTACGTGTGTTGCACAAGACTGCTCTGCTTTTGCTAGGATGAATGGTGCAGGGAGTTGGTTTTTGGCTCAGAAAGGAGAGAGACTTGGGGAAAGAGGCCTTGAGTTTAGCTGTGGAAGAAATAAAAACAATACAAATGAAATGACCTTTTTTATGCCTATGGGCTGTGAAGAAATGCTAGAGTTAAGCCCTGTCAGAAGTCAAATGAACTCTGTTAACCTTTCTTACACTGCTAGGTCTTGCATAATATCAGGAACTTTTTCCCCCCTTTTTTATACTAGTACAGAGGCTGTGTCATGGGTAATGTTTTGGGTTTTTTTTCCCCTCTATAAAGCTGAAGACATCCTTTTTTTTTTTTTTTTTTTTTTTTTTTTGCTTAACCAAGGGAGACAAGAGAACTTCCTCTTGTTAAAGTCTGTGGCAACACAATCCCAACCGCATGATATCCGACTGAATTTAAGCACGGGGAGACATTTGTCTTCGGCAATTTTTATTTTTATTAATGAGCTCGAGAGTGAGCAAGTCGGTGTTTCTCCTCTTTAACTGTGAATCCCAATAACCCTGAAGACATCTGGCTGGATCCCTGCCTGCACAGGGTTACTTCAGTTCAAGGAGTTCACACTGCCCACAGCTTGTGCTGGGCTGCATGTGCTCACAGGCAAAGCACCTTAAGTCTGTCCCCTGCTCTTGCTGCACATCACAGGGAAGGAGAAGGCAGGAATTATGCGTTTAACAAAATCGCCTTTTCATGGCTCTTTGAAAGGCTTTAAGAAGATTTTGGGTCTTTTTGTGGTTTTTGGTTTTTTTTTGTTTGTTTGTTTTTATAAATCCCCATCCTTTTAAAATTAGAAGGATTTGGAGTTTTTGGTTTTATCTGTGTAGCTCTCTAAAGAAAAACATTTGGTGACAGAGGTGACACAGCTGAATCATGATTTTGTCCCCTGTTATTCATCTGGTGAAGGAGATCTGACAAATTCTCCTTGCTTTAGACCTTAAACTTTGGTTTAGAACTCAGTGGATACCAGCAGACTAGTTAAAGACAGTTCCTCCATAGAAGCAGCCCTCTGCAATTGAGGTAATGGTCATTTCTATTACTTTCCTATAGTAGCTGGACACTGACTGGGTACTGTGACAGCTGTGGCAGTTTGCAGGCATCTGTGTTTCGTGAGAGTTGTGTAATGAAATTAATGTCCCTTTCTATCTTCACAGCCTGTGTGGTTCCTTAGGTGTTCTGCTTCTGGTTTTAATGTTTATCTATTTTATATTTTTTTATATAGCATATGGCCTTTTAATACTTAAGCTCTAGCTGTTCAGTGCTTTGGGATTGATTTGATTTGATTTGCAGTTTGAGAAGGAGGCAGCCTGAAACTTCTTCTGCTTGTCAAGAGTCTTGCTGAGAAGACAACTGTGATGCTTCCCATTGTTGTCCTGTGCTTCTAAACCATCCCTAGTCACCTATCGGGTTTTTCCACTGCCTTCACCACCATAATTCATCCACCACAAACCAGTGTTTGCAAATTGTAATGATAATTATAGGTACAAATTATTTGGCCAAATGAAAAATAAAAAAAAATGGGTTGTGTGCTACACAGAGCAATGAGTCAACAGAGTAAATGCTGAAGTAATAAATAATCATAGAACTGCAGAATACCGGATTGAAAGTGACCTCAAGATCATCTGGTCCAACCTTGCATGAATGCTTTTCTTAAATCTGAAAGGAGCCCTTTACACTATATAGTTAACAGTTCTATAATGCATATGCTTTCATGCACTGTAAAATTCCTAAATGAGGCATTAGAAAGTGAGGTGGTCGAAGAGGAGAAGGCTGTGACCTGGTACTGTAGCCACCATGGCTCTGTCCCATCTCCATCTCTGATATCATAATGGATAAGGAAAATATACTTTCCTGTGAGGGTGCCAGAGCCTGGCCCAGGCTGCCCAGATAGGTTGTGGAGTCTCCTTCTCTGCAGGGATTCCAAACCCGCCTGGACACGATCCAGGGCAACCTGCTCCAGGTCACCCTGGTTTAGCAGTGGTGTTGGACTAGGTGATCTCCAGAGGTCCCTTCCAACCCCCACCAGTCTGTAATTCTGGGAGTGTCATCACTTCTCTGCAGCTTCAGCCATATTCTCATTGCCACTTAAGAAACACTTGTTTCTGAGATCCTTCCGCTAGCTGCTTGTTACTCTTTTGCAGCATCTGGAGCTGATCCAGGTTAATCTGGGAGATGTCTGACAAGTAAACTGGCTTCATTTAAAGAGTTGATGCATGCAGCTTGCTGAGTGGGAGTGGTGACTTGCTGAAGCCCCTTTATTTGCAGTAGCAAGAGAAATCCAGGCTATGCCCTGGCTGTGCATGTTGAGGGCAGCACTAGTTGCCACCTCGGTAAAGCACGGGGAGGTCTGCAGGGAACAGTGTATGAAGACCCCAACTTTAAAATACACAGGCAGGAGAGCTACTGCATGTTGGGGACGTGGTGTGGGAATGGCTCTACCAGGTGGTCACCTCTGGCATCTGGTCAGTACTGGAGATGGAGCTCTGCCATGTGGCCATCCCAGGAGCAGGATGTCTGGGTGGTGCAAGCTGTGTTTGTGTGATACTGCTCCACCGATGATGTCCAGCCACACCTCACTATTCCTTATCAAATTGGAATACCTGGAGACTGACACTAAAGCACATTTGGTTGATATTGCTCTGACAAATGCAGTGGTTGTATTTGTCACAAAGAAATAGGAAGTCCACGACTGCCCTTGAATTTGCAGTAATTGTTCTAGAAACAACGTGAGGTTCTGGCTTTATGGCTGTTCCGTCCACTCACCACTTTGTGAGGGACTATTTTGATAGCAGTCTTCTTGAGCTGCTATAGCACATCACTTTTTCTCACGACCAAGTTGAAGCTGTGAGCTCCTGTGCTTCTGAGTACAGTCCTCAGCTGCAGGGAAGCCTTTACTAAGTGTCCCATTGTACAATGGATTTTTGAGGACCTTGACTGAAAGCTGGTTAATCTGCTTCTGCAGTGGTGCCTATTACTGCTAGTGACATAAGCTTCTGTGTATGAACCCATGCAACACTCTTGATTTGAAACTTGCTCTTTCATGTATAAGTATTCTACAGTTAAAAATTTTCAGTGATATCTTCCATGATAGAAACTTCAGCTTTCTTCAATTCTGTAGAAGTAGTAGATCATTTTAATGAGGCTCTTTAACAGAAGAGGTGTGTTCTGATCTCAAAGTGATGAGGTTCTAGTGAACAAAAAGGCTGCTGTGATAAGTGAATGTAAAATAACTGTTCTATTTTCCTTTAGAACAAGGGAAAAAGCCTTCTGCTCTGCTTGCTTCAAGGGAATTTTTGATGTGGCACATTAATAAGCCCATGCTAGAAAATGCCACAATGGTTAGGAGCTCCGCAGAAGCTCTCATAAAGAACTAGCTGCCCTCCACCTCTCCTATTCCTGAGTAATAACTGCTGTGACTGTGGATTCATGGTGGGTAAGACATCCCTTCTATAGTATCTTTTGGTCAAGCATTTCACATGGGTGTGTGATCCTCTATGGAGAGCAGCTTCCATCTTGACACCAGAAAGCTTGGGACCCACTAAATAAGATGCTTGTGTAGACAGTGGTGACATCTTGTTACTTGAGATGAGTGGGAAGAAAAGCAGAGAAGCAATTTGCCTTGTTTACTATGTGTCTTGCTCCATTCTCTAGAGAATCTGGCACAAGCGATTGTTGTGTTAGGAGAAAGGAAAAGGTTTATCTGACTAGGCACAAGTGTTAAGAAATTTTTTCTATGTCAACAAAGGCCATCGTGATAGTACATACTTGCTATGCAGGGTAATTATTCTTTATGATGGGTAATAACCTATTCTGGTTTATAACAGCACGTAATCTGGGGGAGTGGCTGCCATGGCAGATGGCAGCCCTTCAGTCCAGAAGGTCCTGGAGGAACTTGGCTGGGTCCATAGAAGCCTTAGGAAGTTCAGAAGGAAGTGCATAGTGTAGCACTGTAGGTGAAATAACCCCTTGGTTTAGAACAAGTGGTCAATTGGCTGGTTCAAGATCTTCAGAACAGATGTTAGAAGAAGCTTCCTCACTCAGAAACTGGTGTAGCATGGGAAGAGGTTATCTTGAGGACATGGAGTCCAGGTGTTTTGGAGGTTTTTAGGACTTAGCTTGGTGAAGCCACAGATGACCTCATGATAGCCTTGTGTTGAGGGAATTGTTGCATCAGTAGTCTCTATGTTGCACGCTTTCATTGTTGAGTGTTGAAAGTGCTGACTAAGCTGGTTGTTCTGACTTTGAGCACTGAGGAAGGATTACCTTCTCTCCTGCATTAGAGTTGTGGCTATGCTGTGCATCCCTTGAAGGTTTAAATAAAAACCTTGACATGTTACTCTGATGCTGAGAGCAAAGGCTATATGAGGTTGTGGCTTTTGACTAACTGGAGGCCTTGCCTAGCCCCGATCACTGTTCAAAGTAAGTATTAAAGTGTAAAAAAAAAAAAAAAAACAAAAAAAACCCAAGGCTGTATTGATAAAAAGACCATCTAGTCTGGTGTTTGGGTTAAAGTTATAAAATGACTCTCTAAATATCCCAAAGGCTAAATTCCCTATTCTAATGCTGATGGTGTAGATGAAGCTGGTTGGATATTTTTGTAATTAGCTCTTGAAAAGGAGACTTAAGTTCTTACCCTTACTTGATTTTTCTGATATAATTTGTGCTTTCTGTGGCCTCTTGCAGATGCAGCCTCAGTATTGCCTGATTATTTTCTGACTACAATATTCTTTGCATTTGTGGTGACTTAAGAGTGTAGCATCTGTGTAAAAGTTCTTCATGGCTTTACATCAACTACACTTGTGAGTAGCCTTACTCAGTTGTTTTCAGTGGTGTTTCTGACCATTAAAGGCTGGGGTGTGTGTGAGACAGAGGAGTGCCATCTTCACTGGTACGCAAAGCTCAGGTTTTCTGCCTTTGGTGCCTCTGGCCAGCTGCTTTTCACAGCTTTCCATTTCTTCAGATTTTGCGAAGTGCAGTTGACCTCAGTGTTAGGAGAATGCACATATGTTCATATTCTTTAAAGACTGGGTACCAAATTGTTCTATTTTCTGTAATCTTTAAGTGGGTGAGTCAAGTTGACAGTTTGGAGGACCTGTCTTCTACTGTGGCCTTTCCTTCACTGTATGGTATTGGTGCTACAAAGAGAATGACCCAGTTGTTGGTGGATCCTGCCACCATTGTGGTTTGTGGTGCAGTAGGTGGCTGTGCTGACTGACACGCTCATTTCCTGTTGATGTACAAATTTGATAGTGTTAGGCTAGGCCTACCCTGGAGACTCTTGCCAGAGTAGTAATACAGCAGTGTTGTCAAGCCCTCCTTCCCACCTTCTCCCATGATGACAAGGCCTCTATCACCTTGGCAAAGTCTTTTCTTCATCCTTTGATACCTGCCCTTTTCTCTTGCAGGGCACTGCAAGCATCCATGTCTTTGTTTCCTGGTAACCTCTTTCCTGTGAGGGTGCTGGAATGATCACTAAGCCAGTAAAGCCAAGGGGACTATGCACATGCTGCAAGATGAGCAGCTGCTTGAAAGCTTTATTACATGAGAGTGAAGTCTCGCCTATGCTGAAGTCTTCGGACTTATTCCACCTAAATATAAGGAAAAGCTTCTTTCTTTTGAGGGTGAAAGAGCCCTGGAATAGGCTGCCCAAAGAGGTTGTGGAGTCTCCTCTGGAGAGATTCCAAACCTGCATGGACAGTGTGATCCTGGGCACCCTGCTGTAGGTGACTCTGCTTTAGCAGGCGGGGGTTGACAAGATGATCTCCAGAGGTCCCTTCCAACATTCTGAACTCCACTCTAGAAACAAGGTTGGGCTGGCTTTTAGCCATGTGGTGGGAAATCCTTAAAACATATGGCCTGTCTGCTAATACAGTTTCTGTTTTACTCTCTACCTGTTGTAGTGATGTGCTTAATTTCGTACTTTTTGTTGAAATGTCTTTGATTTTGTAAGATACCATAAGCTCTGTAGAGGAAAGTATGCTTGACACAAACACCGTGCTTAATTTCTGTGGTGCTGTTTTCCCTTGTCAAAGTGCCTCTACTCAGCGATTTCATAACATCTCTGAGAGCAACTCTTGTGTAAATTCTCCCATTTTACTCCCCAGTGTCTGGCCTATTTCACTGTTTAAGCAATTCCACTTTAGAATGAAGTCTTCTGCAGAAGATGCTCATACAAAGCATGCAATTGCTGTGGTGCTCCACTAGCTCTCTGCAAAGTAGAAGCAAGCTTTTGAGGGTCACTCTCTTTGCTAAGAGCACACTATAAGACTTTGAAGTTATGTATCCAAATTCAGCCAGGAAGCTTCAATACTCTTTGCAGAATTCTAGGCTAAATTTTACCAGCATTCGGTTGCTGATTGTAGTTCTCCTGCCACCAAACAAGAGCGGCACTGCATTTGATAAACCAGACTGGTTTCCTGTGTATTCCTTTGTCAGGTTTTTAACTGGGCAAGCCCATTTCTCTGAGAGGAGGATGCACATGTATGACAAGGTAATACTGCATTAAGTTTCTAAGAGGGAGTAGGGGGACATGAGGAGCTTTCACAGAAGATTTACATGCCTGACAGAGAAAGGGAAGCAAATGATTTCAAGTAAAATTTTATTGCTTTCTAAATTCAAATCTGTTTTGCAGGGATGCAGAGGTTAAATCTTCGAGTCCCTATTAATCACTTTGCCTCCCAAGGCCCTATAACTTCATTGGTAGCTTTATTTTCCATGGCAGAATGGTAGTGTGGTGGGGTGTTCTTTCCCAAGCATGCCCATGAGATTTAATTGAGGACTACTCCTTTTTTTTTCCGTTGCTGCATGGTTGGATTGAAGAAGGTGCCATTTCTGGAACTAAGAAGCTCTACCCCAGCAGGGAATGAATCAGAAAAAGAGAAGGAAAGAGGGAAAAAAAAAAAAAAAGCCAAATGCCAGAGACCACTCACACTGTAACATAGTGCCTATATTTGGAAGCTCTTTTGATTTTATTTCTTTTTATGAGCATCCAAATTTTTCTCTTAAATCTTGATCTCATCTGTTCTTAGACAGATTTGAATAATTCACTGCAAATGAAATAAGTTGGTTATGGCCAGTGTTAATGACTCAGAAGAAATCAATGCTGCTGTAAACACAGTTTGTGAGCCTCTCTCTTCCTGCAGAA
The DNA here is from genome assembly GCA_024611175.1 of Megaceryle torquata. Lineage (NCBI taxonomy): Eukaryota > Metazoa > Chordata > Aves > Coraciiformes > Cerylidae > Megaceryle > Megaceryle torquata. The sequence continues at coordinate 19,036 of JANIJG010020702.1, forward strand.
TTAGAAGGAAACAAGCTTCCTTTGAAAAACTGAAATAAAATAAAAAGTCCTAAGACTGTTACACAGAGCATTTCCCCTAATTTCAAAAACATTAGACATCAGGTTAAATGGTTTGGACATTATTACTTTTAGCTAAATATACAAAAAAAATTCAATATGCAAGAAGGAACATACATTTTATCACAAATATAAAATAAACTAGAAGCCCAACCCCCCACACCCCCCCCCGCCCCCACCCCCCCCACCCCATATGGCCATCCGGGCTGAGGACGGGGTGAAACAAACAAACAAATCACGTATGAAGGGGACTGA